>KE510102.1:2606-13736 GCA_000441515.1 Elaeis oleifera | reverse complement strand
TTTCTCCATGCCAATAACATCAGATGTTGCTCCTTTCTCAATGCCAAATATGGATTGGTTTTGATAAAAGAATGTTTGAAATTTGATTTCAAAATATATTCCTTATCTAGATGAGATTGGATCTCATCCCAACCACCTACATGCCATGCTTTTTATTCTCTTTATTTGTGCAACAAAAAGGGAGGAATTCATCATGGGAAATCAGATGAGGATCTGATTTATCATGAAACATTTTGTTGGGCGTGAAAGAAGTAGGAGTGACACCTTGAGAAGGATGTGCGGCAATACATTGGAGAGTCCAACTTCTTGGACTCTTCAAACCCTAACCACTTGGACGCCCAAATAAAGGATTTTTTCCTTTGTGCAGGCCAGAGAGAAATTAGAAAAGAGGTTTCATGGTGAAGGGTTGGCATGACTTCATGGCATGAAAGAAAAAAGAGAGCCCTCTCCTCTTTGGGTGAGCGAAATCTAGAATTCTAAGGTTTGTTCCTAAGGGTTTGGAAAGAGAGAAAAAGGAGAGAGAAGAGTGTCTTCTCTCCATACTTCTTCTACATCCTCATCTCCTCCAGATGTCCTTCTTCAATCTTTAGAAAAGCTTGAGAGATTGGAAGAAAGGATCCAGATCAGTCAACAACATGATTTTCGTGTGAGCTAGCACTCTCGAGGAAACTAATCAGATCGGGACTTTGAGTGGACTAACCGTAGAGGTTGGATATGTATGCGGCTGTAAGCAACCAGCAAAGATCCTCTTTACCACGTTCATCAATAGCAATGATCGTCAACTAGCACTCAGGTATCAAGTTTTGAACTCAGATGGATGTAGATTTGATCTGCTGAATACATCCATGCATGCAGATTTTATTTTAAATTTATATATGCCATGTACCATGTCATAGCTCCTAAAGTAGGTTGATTTGATAATTAGATCATATATATGTTAGGTTAATATGATTAATCTAGTTACTTTTCACTGTGAATTATTTTGAAAATTTTTGAAATACATGCATAAAATCGCCTACGATTTTCTTCATATTCCTCTCATTCAAACATGTTTGGATCCAATAAATCTCCTTTATCTTCATCTGCATCTTGGGAGTCTCTTCTTTGGTAGAGACCTCATAAATAGGCTCTTCTTCTTAGCAGTAATTGAAACCACAAGTGGCACACCGGCTAGCAAGATGGCCTATTATTCTGCATCTGAAGTACTCTACTTGATCCTTGTTGGATTTGTAGAGAGAAACTCAAGGTTGCTTAGGTTCTTTACTACTTATGGTGCTTGTTCATTTCGATGGATGTGTAGCAAAAAGTTTTCATATCGACAAGTAAACCCCCAGGCATGAGTTGCTAGCTTCTTAATCAAAAGGAAACCACCTTCTCCAACTAGAAGACTTGCTGGAATGCTTCATACACATCATCAGGTCATTCACATGATTTTGATCTTATAAATTGATATGTGTCCAATAAATGATCAACAAAAGAGACAAAAGTATTTGTCAAATATTGAAAAATTTCTATAGCATCATCGGGCTTCTTTCAAGCATAAGATATCCAATTACAATATTTTTTAAACAATATTGTGAAATCCAATTGCAAATCATTGAATAGCACACAAATCCTAAGGATCAATTTTTCTCTCTATGGCACTATCTATGTAAGAGAAATTTGATAAATATTGACAATAGTCTAATTTTGTGTTAGCAGTAGGTTCATTATTAGATCCTACTTAAAATAAAGATGATGGAATTTTATTAGTCATAAATTTATTCTTTGAGTGGAGAACAAAAGATTGGTGATATTCATAATTGTTGCCCAAATGTAGCAACCAAAGAAATGGGTGAATTGAGTTATCTAAAAATTAAAGTAAATATATGCTCTAATTACTAGTTAAAAGAGTGAGCATGATGTGCATGCAACAAATTAAACTATAAATCAGGGAATAAGAGTGAGTAAAACAACACAATCACAAACATAAGATAATATTTATAGTGGTTCAATGTCAAACCCGACACCTACGTCCACTCCAAGATCCTTACTTGGGAATTCTAACTATAATCCTCCTTAATTATAGTTCGATTGTTTTAAAGTAGGCTCATAATCAATCAAGTTAATTTTTTCAAGTAATTGACTAAAACCCTATCCAACTAAATCTCTCTAGACTTAGTCCAATACACTTGTCCAATTCCAATCTTGGATTGGCCTTATCCCCTAAGTTCTATCTTATTAAACTTGAAGCAATATAATAAATACAAAAATATGAAAATTCAAAGCTCAAACACAAGAGCTTGATGTAGCCTATTGGACATCATTGATGTAGCTTGTTTAGATGCTTTGACTTTCTCCTTTGTTGCTTGAGAGAGGACCGAAAGGGTGCTTAAATGATCACTCAATTGATAGCTTAGGCTATTCAATGCTTGTTTTCTCTCTTTTGAGTGAATTGAATCATAGAAGGTTTGGACTTGAATACTTCCTTGAATGCACTTCCTTTTCACTTATTGTTGTTTTCCACTTGAATTTCTTACTTAAATATCTTTAAAATTCTTGAAAGAGGTAATTAGATCATTGGAGAAGTCAAACTACCTGTTGCCCATGTTTTTTGTCCATTGGAGAAGTTATAAAAAATTAATCGTTAGGCTGTTAGATGCAGAGAAGTCGACTCCTCTTCTCCAGGAGTCATCTCATCATTGGCAAGGGTTGACTCATCTTTGTCATGGGTCAACCTGTGAAATACAGTATCTTTGAATAACTCTATCTTTTAATTATGACTATTTTGGGATTGACTCAGCTGAAATTGGGGTTGGCTCCTCATATGGTGGGTCGACTCGTGAGGCAAGAGGTCAATTCAAGAATTAGTCAATTTTTGCTGTTCTCTAGATTCATCCTAAGATTATTTTGAGGTCACTCTACTAAATCTAGGGTTGGCTCCTATCTTACTATGATTGACTCATTGAGCTCTAAGGTCAACTTATGAATGTGTCATTTTTCACTGCTCTCTATCTTTATATTGAGATTGTTTATGAGTCAACTCATAGGTTATGCCAGTCTACTCCAAACATGCCATGGTTGACTGTTGATACATGGGGTCGACTCTTGACCCTTCCAAACATTAACTGCCTTCTGTTTATGTTTATGGATGTTCTAGGTCGACTCTTAATGCCCAAGGATCGATTCCTCTCTTTCAAAATTTGTTAAAATCTTTGAGAAACTTAAGCTTTAGTCATTTTGGAGAGGATTTATTCTTGAATTTGAGTATAGTCTTTGTGCAACATAAAAAATTGTACAATCATTCTCTTAAGCCAATATTAATATCATTTGTACTCAAGTATTTTGGCTTCATCAAAATAAATCCTTGAGTCAACAATCATCCCCTTTTTGATGATGACAAAATCTTCAAGTACCAAGTAATAAATAAATATAAAAGCTTGATACATAAAGGAATGGAGTTATGCCTCTTGTGAAATTTTGTATTCAAGATATTTTAATCTTGAAAATTTGGCATTGATTCTGAGAGATTTAAGATTTCATGTTTTGAATTTTACTCCCCTTTTCTTACAAATAATATAATTTCATTCACTTACAAGATTGTCATATTCTTTCCCCTTTTATATTCCAATTTAAGCCAATTTGCTTAATGTCTACTTGTTCTTTTCTCATTCCTTTCTCTCCCTCTTTATCATTATCAAAAGAATATGGAATGCACACAAGAGAGAACATAAGAAGGATAAATAGAACTATCAATAACATAATTTAAGCATACGTAACTTTATTCACAGGTAATTGAAGCTTTTATAATTTCATTCACAAGATAGGTAAAACAAGAATACATAAGATGGCAAGTAAACAAAATGATATACATATAGAATCCATAGTCAATAAATATGTGGATATCTAGGACAAGTGGACTCTAATGCTCTAAATAAATATCTTACTATCCTAATCAGGTAAGTGAGAGATCCTAGTGGAATGGTCTAGGCTAGGCTTAACGTGATGTTAGTCCGATCTCTCCAGATGGTTGAACTATCTTGTCATCAGTATTAGGATAGACGTGGCCTAAGTCAGCGCCTGAGTCAGCTGGGCAAACTCCTCTCTGATCTGGGTCAAGGTGTCTTGCAAGTTCTTGCTAATCTATTGTACCTCTAGGGTGAATCTCTAAAGCTATCCTCTCACAAAAGCCAAAATCCTAGCCATCCCTCTCTCTCAACAATCTAATTTAGCTGATACTTATCCAATCTGGCTATGTGGCTCATGCTGCTCTTTGGGCAACTCAGTTAGATGTCATGAGCTATGGAGGTAGATGCAGCCTACTTAGTCTACTCCATTATCTATCTCTGTGACTCACCTGCGACTGGTATCTCCTTGGCTGCTAAAGGTTCAACATCTGGAATATCCTGCTCATCATTCTACCTCCCTCTTTGCTCATCTTTCCCTACACCCCAATGCATCCAGTGACCATTGAAGGACAAACTCTGCTCAATGTATTTGTTCTAAAGTATTGGATTAGATTTTTCGTAAGATTTATCATACTTTATGTTACACATCTTATAAAAATTTTATTACATTTAATGCTATAATATTTTAGTTATTATTTGATCCACATGATTTGAGCACAATAATTTTCAATTGTAATATATTCAGTTTCTACCATTGATAATGTCATTGAATTTTGTTCTTGCTAAACAATGAGATCAAATTCATATCTAAAAATTGATAAGTTTCACTAGTACTCTTTCGATCTAAATCGCATCCAATAAAATCAGCATTTGAATAGCTAATTAGATTGATAGAGGATTGTTTAGAGTATCATAATCCTACATTATATATTTGAATATATATCTTAACATATTTTAAATAGCAATTAAATATGATTTTTTAGGATTTGATTAGAATCTAGAACATATGCATACATTAAACATAATATCCAGCCTATTATAAGTTAAGTAAATTAAGTAAAGATCTTATCATGCCTCTATAGAGTTCAAGGTCAGTACATATACCACTTTCATCTTGGTCAAGTTTACATGCCAGACTCATATGGATGCCAATGCCTTTGGTTTCTTTAAAAAAATCAACATTTTTCATCGAAGATTGAGCTCGAGTCCACTTGTACTTGGGTTCAAGTTGACTCCAACTCGAGTCGATGCTAGCAAAATTCTCAAGTCGACTCCTGATTGAGACCATCCATTTTAAAGTTGAGCCATCCCTTTCCAAAGCCCTTCCAACCTTACAATATTTGCCCTAGGTCTCTTCCAACAGTTTCACCCAACCCTTTTCAGCCTTCCTTTTATCTTTTTCCTTTGATTCCCCTTGATTTTGAGCACTCATGGGTCCAAGAAAGCAATTGGCATACCGATTGAAGTGCTACCAAGTTCATAATCAAGCAGAGAGAAGGACAAAAGCTCGGAATGATATGCCTACCCCTAGTATGTCATGCCTCCACCTCCACTTCATTCCTCTCCATCCATATTCCCTCTTGCCACACATGTGGTGACCATCGATCGAAAGATTGATTTTAGGTTCTTTGAGAAGAAAAATTCACTACAAGAAAATTGATTATTAGTGATGGCTAGATGCTATCGCTAATAATAGACATGTCATCGCTAATGATTTTAGCAACACAAGCCATTGTTAAAAAGTCGTCAGAAGAAAGTTCGATGTTGAAGGTGCTTATTAGCGATGGCATTTTGTCGTTGCTAATAAAAGTAGTAGTGACGGTAATTAGCGATTGCTTTTCATCGCTTATAATATTTTTTAAATTAAATTAAAAAATTAAAAAAATTAAAAATATTAGCAATGGTTCCTCTATTTTAATAAGCTGTCGCAGCAGCTGTCGCTAATGATAACTTTTTTTAAAAAAAGATTTTCAACAATTATATTTATTAAGATATGTTATAATTTAATTAACAAGTAATTATATTTACTAAAATTTGTTATAATTAAATTAACATGAAATATATATTTACAAACATTATAATAACTAATAATTAACTATCACTATCATAAATAAAATTAATATTATATATTATATCAAATTAAATTATATAAATAACACCACTCAAATATCAAATACATTACATCAAAACTAAAAAAATTAATAGAGATGATTATCATCCTCCTCCTCCTCCTACTACTGTTCTTGTACATCCTCTACAGCAGTAGGTGGATGAGAGCCGGATGTCTCAATATTTTATAATAAAAAATAAATATTATTAATAATTTTGAACTAAATTAATTGAAACTGTAAAATCAAAATAATTGATACATCTCAAGCCTAAACTTTTATGGAGGGATATATTTTAATATACTACTTCGATTCTCGAATAGATTATTCCTACATATTTCGTTCGATGATACAAAGCTATAGACACCTCTAGTCAGTAATCCATTGGATGGTTAAGTTGAATTTTGACCTCCTGGATACTCTCTCCTATTAGGTTTCGGTGGTACAGTAGAATATAATTTAAAAATTTATATGAATTCAAGTATTGAAAATAAGTTTAACAATTAAATTAGACTACTGAAACACAAATGTCTTAGGAACACCTTGATGATTACAATCAAATAACATAAGCATGTATAATAAGAAGAGATCAGAAGCCATATACCAACATGAAGATGATCATCTGATAATCTTGAGATCTCCACAAGACTCTAAAGTAGAAGCCCTCCAATAGTGATCCACACGGGACTGATCAGAGCCCTTTTCAATTCATCGTAGTGCTGCAGCTTTCTTCACAAATTTGTTGCCGATCATCTTTCGCAAGAACGGATTGCACCACTGCTTGTATGCCTTCGAGACCTCTACTAAGACCACTCTAGAACCCATTTTCTAAATGATCTTACCACACAAATATTAGATTATATGTTCAACACATGAACAATCTGATTTTAGGACAAGCTGTTGGGATGCACAGGGATTTCATGCATGCATTTCAAAACTTTTTAGTGAAAAATATTAGATTAAACTATTTAATCTATAAATATATGCATAAGATCAGATCTTAAAACTACTACAAATGGATCTATGATATGAATTTATATACAAAGAAATCTGAATCTAAAATAACAGGCATGTGAACCAAAATAGTATTTAGTAATAGATTTAATCTACCACTTCTAAGATTCTGAACCCAATATCTGAGTGTGGATAGTCAAACTCTATGATTGAAACATAGATCTAAAATTTTTTCTGATCGCTCGTAGCCGCACAAGCATCCGACCTCTACGGATGGTCACACGAAGCCCTCAGATCGATCAGCCCTCTGCAGGAGTGCTAGCTCATGCAGTTGATTTCTGATGGTAGATCTGACTTGATCTTCTTCTTTGATTATCTCAAACCTTTTCGATGTCAAAGATGGATTAGAAGAAGATGCTGGATGGTGGAGAAAAATCAGATAAAGACTCTCTTCTTTTTAAATTTTTCTACCACTTCTAGGGTTCTGAACCCAATATCTGAGTGTGGATAGTCGAACTCCATGATTGAGAACATAGATCTGAAAGTCTTCTCTGATTGCTCGTAGCCACACAAGCATCCGCCTCTACGGATGGTCACACGAAGCCCTCAGATCGATCAACCCTTCGCAGGAGTGCTAGCTCGTGCAGTCGGTTTCTGATGATAGATCTGACTTGATCTCCTTCTTTGATTTTCTTAAATCTTTTTGATGTCGAAGATGGATTAGAGGAAGATACTGGATGGTAGAGAAAAATCAGATAAAGACTCTCTTCTTTTAATTTTTTTCTCACCCAAAAACTTAGAATAGTTCTAGGTCTCTCACCTGAGAGGAGAACGGTCTCCTCTTTTGTTCATGCCAAGGAAGAAAGAAAACCACCCAAACCTCATGCATCAAAGAAGTATTTTGGCCCCTCTTTCTCTCTGATATCACATAGTGAAAAACACTCTCTTGTTGGTGCACAAACTTGTGGTCTTTTATGGTTGTCGCACAAACCAGGTAAGACAGGATAAGAGCTGGAGTTTATTGCAATTCACACCATTTTGAATTTTAATTTGACTTCAACTTTTCTCACCCTTATCTGACTTAAAGAGGGACTTACCAGAGAAAATTTGAAAATAGAAATAATCAGAAAGATTTCTTTTCTCACACACAATGGGCCCCTTCAAAAATAGCCAACGTGTGGAAGGATATGGATAAGGTTGTAGGTTGAAATTCAAATCATTTGAATTCAAATCAAAACCAACCAATTCCTATCCTTAATGGGTGATAAAGAAGGGTTATATTCTAATTTTTTCACACATAAATTAATTTGTATGGTGAGAAAAGGTGTGAGACAATTTGGATGTCGCAAGGGAGAGAGTCCCATTCATTTGGGACTCTAGGGTTTAACCTATTGGATTTCTTTCAAACCCAATCTAATTAGATTCAAATAAAATATGATGAACCTAATCTAATTAATCTTCTATAACTTTAATTAAATCTAATCAAATCAATAAATTAATTAAGCTATAGATCCAATCAAATCAGGATCATTTCTCCCTTACCGATTAGGTCATCTCATAACCTAATCAGACCTGACCTGATTGAATCCAATTCAATCAGACTTGATCTAGATTTTAATGCTTAATCAAATTGAGCTAATTAGTGATCTAATCATTAATTAATCTTCTATTAATGATAGAGTCCAAATCTAGTGGGACACTTCTCTAGAGTCTTCATCCAGTGAGACTCTCCAGCAGAGTCCCAGTCCAGTGAGACTCTTCACCAGAGTCTTCGTTCATTGAGACTCTTCATATTAGCTATGTGATCGAAGAAAACTTTTAATGTGTGTGACCCCATAAGTTTGAACCTAAGTCGGTAGCACAGGAATTGATTCCTTACCAATCGGAGTAACCATCTAGCAATGGTACTCGACGTCTGAATAGACCAAATGTATGCAAAGCAATACTCAAGAATCTATTTGGATATAGTTATCATATAATTCATCCTTTTGACCCTTGATGCTAGGATGACTTAGAGTTTAAACTATCAACTCTTAACAGTACATCCATTATGTGTCTTAACCTGATAAATCTTATGACTCCTCACAATTATTGCCCTGGCCAAGGTTTTACTAAATTGAAACATAAAGCATTCTCTCCAATCTCTTGGAGTGGTCTATTCCATCTTGACTCATGCACTGACTTCACAAGTACTTGACTATGCCCAAAAATTTTCTGATCTTGAATTAAAAATTTAGGTAGTCCGGCACTAAAGCACAGTGAGTTACTTGTAAGTCACCATGGTGATCTCAGATCGGAGGGACACTTATACCTATATCCCTTCAGAGTGACTCTGGACAGCAAAGTGCTCTAGAGTTGGTCACGTTCAAAGAAATGTACTCCTATATTTCACCTGCATGCCATACCAGCATCTCCATGCTCCTTGGTTAAGAGGATAACCAACCTATATAGCATACAATGACCTACACTTGATATGTCTATCATCCTAGTAATAGCATATCATTTGGTCGTGAACTCATTCAATGACTAAATGATAATCCTCTTTATTGATTTAAAATAGTCCTAAAGATTTTATCATAACGTAGAAGTATTATATAGAAGATGTACAAGCTTATGATGAAAATTATCAAATAAATATTTTATTAATTAATTCATATACAATTATATCAAATAGCACAACTGTCAACAGACTGACGATTGGCTTTGAAACATATTTTCCAACAACTTCTACTTGTACTAAAACCAATCGGTACAGTATCGTATACCTATCTTCATTTTGTGATCTTCAAACTCCTTTACCGTAAGGGCTTTAGTTAATGGGTCGGTTAGGTTCTCCTTTTCATTGATCTTCTGAAGGTCGATGTCACCTCGATCTACGATCTCTCAGATAAGATGATAGCGACGCAGAATATACTTTGTCCACTGATGTATCTTTGGCTCCTTTGCCTGAGCTATGGCTCCAGTACTATCGCAATAAAGTAGAACTAGACCATCGATGAAGGGTGCCACTCCAAGCTCAGTGATGAACTTCCTCAGCCACACAGCTTTCTTTGCAGCATCGGATGCCGTGATGTATTCCGTCTCACAAACTGAATCGGCTATAGTGTGTTATTTAAAATTTTTCTAGTAGACAGTTCCACCATTAAGGGTAAAGATGTATCCCAACATGCTTTTGCTATCATCACGATCTGATTGAAAGTTGAAATCAGTATATCCCATGAGTTTCAAGTCAGATTCTCTATAAACTAGCCACTAGTCCTTAGTATTTCTCAAATACTTAAGGATGGTTTTTGCAACCTTCCAATGATTCTCATCCGGATCTGATTGGTATCTGCTTACTAGTTCTAGTGAGTATGCCACATTCGGTCTTGTACATATCATGGCATACATTATAGAACCCACTACCAAGACATATAAAATTCTACTCATACGCTCTCTCTTGAGGGTTGTCGGATAATCCTTCTTGGAGAGAGAAATTTCATGACCTATCAGAAGATAGCCTTTCTTGAAATTCTCTATGCTGAACCGTTTCAGCATGGTATCTATGTATGTTGATTAGGAGAGTCCGAGCAGCCTCTTAGATCTATCCCTATAGATTTTTATCCCTAGAATGTAGGTTGCTTCTCTCAAATTCTTCATAGAAAATTATGACGACAGCCACACTTTTATCCTCTGTAATGCAGGGACATCATTTTTATGAAGAGAATATCGTCCACATACAAATAAGAAATACAATTACTGAACCATTAGCCCACTTATATATACAAGGTTCCTCTCCATTCTTAACAAGCCATACGTTCTGATCACCTTATCAAAATATATGTTCTAACTCTGAGATGCTTTCTTCAATCCATAAATGGATCTTTGAAGCTTGCACACCTTGGACTCGTCCGTAGATGTGAACCTTTCAGGTTGCATCATATACACCTCTTTATTCAGCTCTCCATTTAGAAAATTATCTTCACATCTATTTGTCAGACTTCATAGTCTAGGTATGTCGCTATTGTAAGCATGATCCAAATGGACTTAAGTATTGTCACAGGAGAAAATATCTCATCATAGTTGTTGGGTATAAAATATCCTCAACCGAAATTCTCGACAGATGGCACCCATCCAGGCTTTTCAAAGATGGATCCTGCAGGCGCCTGTTAGATTGCTCCAAGTGCACTCATGGCTCCGTT
>KE510099.1:7355-18628 GCA_000441515.1 Elaeis oleifera | reverse complement strand
CAGCAATCTCGAAATATCCGAGCTCCTCTCAGACAGAAGCTACTCCGCTCCTCCAGACACCCTACCGAGCTTCTGTCGACAGGCTCGAGCTCCCTGACAGGCCACCATAACAGCTGCGGCACTGCTCCACTCTCTGTGACGGATCCCACACAGCTCCATCATGCTCTGGCAAGTCACGACAACGGACATCACCCACTTTCTACAACTGGCCCACGTGGCAAGCTATGGTGATGTCCACGACTCTACTCCACTACCCTCCGTAATAAACTTCTCATTGCTCTGAACGGCCCACTACCAGACGGTTACAGGCATCGCTATCAGTCTGTTACGCCCTTGGCCTATAAAAAGGAGATCCCCAGATACGTTATTCTCTAAGCTCTAGTCTCTATCTCAAAATTCTGCTAAAATTTTATTCGAGCACTCCATTCTTGTTGAGACAGAGAACTGACTTGAGCGTTGGAGGGTCTTGCCGGAGCAACCCCAACTCCGATTTAGACTTCCTTTTGCAGGTCCCGACGGCGACCGCGGCACCCTCGACTCCAGCTTCTCCGACGCCGGCGGATTTTTGCACCAACACTATCCATATGAATCAATCAAGGACTACAAAATTAGATCAACCTATAAGTCCTTATTGATAGACATTCCGAGCTTCTCAAGCTCTTCAAGGTTCTTGATCATTGTCAAATAATGATCGTGGACTGATTGCCCATTATGAATCTTCACTTTGAAGAATCGTTGGATACTTCGTAGCGAGCTGTGCGCCTCTATTCACCATACAACTCTTATAGATGAACTAGCATTTATCTGGCAGTCCTCATATTCTCATGTTGGTGCTACAATTCATTAGACATTGATACCAACACGTAGCACCTAACCTAGTTGTTGTCGTCAAACCACTTCTCATGAGATGCTCTTTGATCAGCAGTCGGATGGGCTGATAGAGGGTGAGGTCCTGGTCCAGGACATAGGCCAATTTCTCATAACGCAAAATAATTTTTAAGTTTTGAAGCCAATCCTTAAAATTTGGTCTGATCAACTTATTAGTTTCTAGGATTTTGGCTAGGAGATTAGAAGCAGACATTATTCCTGTAGAGAGATCAAAGTTTCTATTTAGATTTTGTAATTGACTTAATCAATTTATTTTAGAAATTTTATTTTAAAATAAATTAGATCTCTCATTATTTTACTTAGATCTCCACATTTCTTGAGTAGAGATATGAAAACCTCTACAATTAAAGATTTCTAGTGGGTGCTACGGTCTCACCGATTGACTCACCACCTCCCCTAATAGTTATTGATGATGGGTCAATTGATAAGTGGATAATTTTTGTCCAATATTTCTCCAAATATGATGCAGCCATCTTCAGTCTCTAATTCATGAAGCCTAATCATGTCCGAAATATTGGCCTACTCTTTAGTTAAGTCAGACCCACCATTTGCATAAATTGAGCCATTATTGGTGTTGGATTTTAGTGTAGGATTTGTGCATGTGTGCTTCAAAATTTTTTTTCTAAATAATATAATATAATTAAGATTAAATATATTTTAATCTAATTCATGCATGTATAAAATATAAAACACATGGATCTACTTCGTATGCTAAAATTGAACACATGCTGAATTTTATGCTGAAATTAAATATATGATCAAATCACATACCTGTTTCACTATTTCTTTCTTCAAATCTAGATCTAAAAGAAGGTAGGTCCTCCATTAACCATGCAAGTGCTGGACTCTATAGGTATCCACTCAGAATCTATCCTCTTTGATGTAGATCTTTCTTCTCCAAGAAGATCTTCTTACGAATCTGAACAAAACTTGGATCGCGATCAACTCTTTGATCCTTTCTTGATCTTTCTTATCTTCTTTCTTGATCTTCTTTCTTGATATAAAAGTAATCAAGATCTAAAAATCAGCAATCAAGAGTGGCCGCCCAACTCCTTTGGGCATTGGAAGATGGGGCGTCCAAGAAGCTTGGACGTGAGAAAAAAAGGGAGAAGAGAAGAGGGCGTGGGGAGCTGATGGGAGGCATGGGACTTGCTGATTTTCTGATGCTTAGACCCTTAGGAAAGGGTCCTTTAAATAGAGGAGCTTTTGGACTCCTAATCTAAATCATATTAGCCCCTAAACATGAGTCCTAATCACATTAGGACTCCTTGTAACTCCCTATCGTTGACCACGCCTAGGAGAACTAGTGTTGGTGCCCTCTAGCACCCTCTCTCATGTTAGAAAATATGTCCTAAAGCCAATCATTGGATGATTGCACTCTTTGTGATTTGTATATAAATTATGAATTAATAAATATTATTTGATATTTTTTATCATAAGGTATACATCTTCCTTGATAGAACTTATGTGCTGTGATGAAGTCCTTATAACTATATGATAATCGATAAAGAAAATTTATTAAATAATTTTAAACATGTTTGTGACCGAATCATACATTATTAAAGGATGATGATGATATTTTATCGAGTGTAGGTCGTTGTATGCCATATAGATTGATTGTCCTCTTAATCAAGGAGTGTGGAGACATTGGTATGGCATATAGGTAAGATGTAGAAGTACATCATTACTGAATAAGTAACTCACCTGCAGAGTACTCTACTATCAAGAGTAGCTCGCAAAGAATATGGGCATAAGTATCTCTCCGACCTGAGATCACCACGGTGACTTGCAAGCAACTCACTGTACTTTGATACCAGACTATCTGAATTTCTAATTTTATGATGAAAGATTTCTGAGCATAGTCAAGTACTTATGGTAGTCGATGTGTGAATCAAAATGGGATTGACCCCTTCATATTTTAGGAGTTGATGCATCACTGTATTTCAATTGAGTAAGACCTCGATCGGGATAATCCATGTGATGGATCGCAAGATTTGAAAAAATTAAATACAATATTGCTGACTATTCCAGAGTTGACAGTTAAACTCTAGGTCATCCTGAGTATTTAGGGATAAAGGGATGAATTATGCGGTAACCATATTTCATGATTCTTGAGTGTTGCCTTGTAAACATTCGACTTATCTAGATGACAAAAATTATTACTAGATGATAATTTGATTAGTATAGAAATAATTTCTGTACTACTGGCTTAGTGTTCGAACCTATAGAGTCACGCACAAAGTCAAGCAAAGTAGGAAAGAATTAACCTAAGTCTATATGTTCAATTTGAAAGTAGAGACTTGATTAAAGAATTGATTAGCTTAATTAAAAATTAAGTTAAGGGTCATACATGATTAAATAAGTTGACTATGTCTGGTAAGCACTTAACATGAGGTTCAGATTAAATTCTGAGAATGATGATGATCTAATCAACGATCCAATAGATTTATGAGAGATTTAATTTATATTCTAATTAATTTTAGATTAGATCTGATTTATTAAGGTTAAATTGAGTTAAAAATTTAAGTTAGACTTGGACTAAAATCCTAATTAGATTAGGATTGACAGCCTCTTCGGGTTTGGTTCGAATTCGGTTCAAATCAGGTTCGAATTAGATTTAGATTTGACCCAGATTAGATAGGATCCATAGAGTCCAAGTTCCCTGAGACTTTCTCTCATAAGAAGCCGACCAAAAGGAAGAGGGGGCACTAAAATTTCCACCCACTCCCTTGTGAGCGCATGTGAGAAAAGAGGATGCCAAAGTTGGCGTCAAATATTCTCTCCCTTGGGTTTCCTTATTAGATAAGTTTTGGACAAATTCAAATTGGTTTGAATTAAAAGTCCTAAATTAGTTAGGACATGACCAGATGTGGGGCACCTCATGTACAAAAGAAGGGACCTAATTCATGGTGGTTAAGATCTTATTTGGTATGACAAAACAAGTGAGAAACCGTGAGAAAAAAAGGAGGAGCGGATGTTATTCGTTTGGGGTGAAGACCCCTTAGGCATCTTCTTTTTGGCGTGACGGTTCTTATCCTAGGTTCCTTTCAGTCGTGAGATGAGATCTCATCCACTCTCTGCTTCCCTTCTAAAGATTAATCTCCAAGAAGATCATCCCTCTTCCTTACGGAGCCTGGTATGCACGCGAAGTAGAGGGCCTATGCTTTCAGGCCTCATGAGGTAATGGATTCGAGAATTTTCGAAAGATTTTGATTCCTCTTTCACTATGAATATGGTAATCTACAATTGTTATGTTATTCTTAGAATATAGAAAATTTTTCAGATGCACCCTAGCCATCCGATCAGATTGGATGAATTTTTCTTCAACTGGTATCAGAGCCAGGCTGATATATGGATGCATAGATTAATTTTTTTGATATGCATATATGTGATATATGATCAAATTTTTATGTTAAATATTAAATCTAATTTAAATCTATTAATATAAAATTCATGATCTAGTTTTGACCAGATTTTAAGAACCAAATCAATGGTTGATTAAATGTTGTTATAAATTTGTTATAACAGAATTTTTTGATACAAATTTTTGTTGAAATAACAATTCAATTAAAATTTATTTTCATTAATTTTTTATGATATTATTTTATATTAGAAGTTAGACTTAATCAAAATCTAAATTGAATTTATTTTGATAAATTTTCAGATCTAATTTTAAGCAAAATTCTGCACAACATCAAATTGGGTCTAATCAAAATTTATTTTCATGCATTCATGTGTGTATTTGAATTATTTTTCTATATAATTTTAGATCTCAATTGAATATTTTATATGCTGAATAAATGTAGGTTCAGATCTAAAATTTATTTGTAACATCATATGATGATGTGATCTAATTAGATTAGATGCATAATATATGTGATATGATCATGTTCATATATGTGCACACTTGGATTTGTTTATTACATGGGTAGATGTAATTAATTTAAAATTAAATTTCTAATCTTAGTAGCTCGATATTCGAATTGAGATGATCACCAGGTCATCTGGTTATAGGAAGTAGGGATTGAGTCCCTCTCTTATCCATTCGATGGATTCTCTTATGACGTATAGAGATGCCACTATGATCGAGTCTCATGAAGAAGGATAGCAAAAAAAATTTAAATTATTTGATCATGAATATGTTTAGATTAGATCTAAAGTGATTCATGATTTGTTATAATTTAATGAAATAAATTTAGATATAAAATTATTTAAGATCTAAATTATATGCTATATATGATGTAATTGGAATTGATCTGAATATTACTATGATATATGTGATGTATGTATGAAATTTAGATCAAATTGATACATCTTTAATTGTTAAACATAGATCTAAAAGTTAGATTTTAAGATCTGAACTACATATTACATAAGATGTAATCAGTAGTGATTTAAAATAATCATGATAAATGTGATGTATATATGAAGTTTTGATCATATTTATGCATGTTTAATTATTAAACATAGATATGAAAATTAGTTTTCATAATATAGGACATATAGTATGCTTCACATGAAATCTTGGTAGAATAGTTCTACAAACTGAAATGCATATTTCACACACATAATTTGGAATTAAGTAATCTAGATTTGAGAATTGAAGATGCTAGGACACCTCATAAACTATTTGGATTGTGGGTTAGCTTGGATCAGAGTTTTTAACTGGGTTAGACCTAGGGTTAGAAATAAATATAGACTAATTAGAGAAATTGATTAAATCTAATCAAGAACTGAATTAGATTAGGTCAGAATTTCTCTCGATCAATCTTAATAGTTGTAGTTTGATCAAATCCATATTTTGACCATACCAAATGGACTTTATCATAGCTCAATGGTTTAGCCCAAGTTTTTTTGGTTGATCAAATCGAAACTAATCGACCAATTGGTGGCTAAGATAAGTTTGACAATATTGCTTGATAATATGATCAATGATTTTTAATTAACAGTCCACTTACCTAATCATTTTGATGGTGTCTAAGGTAAACCGAGGTAGACCCTCCCATCGATCTCACTTATCTGGCCAATTTGATAGATTATATTTTGATTAGATCACTAATTAATTCGAGCTGACCTATGCCATTAAGGTAAATCAGTGTGACTGATTTAGGTGTCTCTAAAGGAAAAGAAACATGTTTCTCACGAATAAGCAGGGTTGTATCTAAAAATTTTCTATAAATCTATCTGAATAAGGATCAAATCTATATCTGGATTGCAGTGAAATTGAGGATCAAATCTTCAAAATCTGGATTCAACCTTCGTATAGGCCTAGAACTATAGGCCCTCTACTTCACACACATGCTAGGCAATGTAGGAAAGTAGGATGAATCTCCTAATCAAAGCATCTTCATAAGGCCACCAAAGGAGGGAAGAGAGGTGCTGGTGTGACCCTTCACACCAGCAAAGGGGATGCCCAAAAAGAGCCCACACCAAGAGGAAGAGGGGCGGCAAGGTAGAGGAGACACCAAGGATGGGACGCCCACAAGCTCACACCTCTTTCTCTTCTTCTCTCTTTTCTCAATCTGATTTCTATGCTCTCTCTTTTGCATCCATAGGCAGAGACCTTCTCTATTTATGATGATTCTCATGACTCAATAAATATAAGACTCCTAATTTAAATATGCTTTGAATTAGTCCACCACTTATCAAAGAAGGACTCCTACTTGAGATAGGATTGGCGCCACATATGGCGCCCACTTTGTACCCACACCCGCACCCATGTGGGACGGCCCACAACCAGCACCATACCAGGTGCTAGTCAGCCAAGGAGTGAGAGAGTCTTAGTGGAACTAGGTCTCCTAGGATCTCATCCAAAAGGGTCCAATTCGAAGCAAGTTTGAAACAATTTTGAAAGGCTATCAATCCTAAACCCTTTAGGATTTTTGGACCAAGTCTAACTTAAAATTTTTGACCCAATTAAATCTAATTAATTCAGATCTAATTTAAAATTAATTAGCATTTAAATCTAATCTCTTATAGGCTTCATGGATCACAGATCAAGAACTGTTCATCTCCAGGATTGAACCTAAACCTCATGTGTAGTGCTAGCTAGACATAGACAACTCTTCAATCCCTTTTGACCTATAATTTAATTCTCAATCAAGTTAGTTTATATATGCAATCAAGTCAAGTATTTCCAAATTAGATACATAAATATAGGTTAATACTTTCTTACATTGTCTAACTTGTGTGTATGACTCCATAGGTTCAAATACTAAGCCGGTAGCATAGGAAACGATTTCTATACTAATCGAAGCTAGCATCTAGCAATGGTTCCCGACGTCCGGATAGGTCAAAGTATCGTAAAAGAATATTTTAGAATCTATGCATATGATTATCGCATAATTCATTTCTTTGACCCTGAATGCTCTAGGATGATCTAGGTTTAACTGTCAACCTAGAGTATTTCATCCATATTGTATTTCAACCTTTCAAATCCATCTCATGGATTACTCTAACCAAAGTTTTACTAATTAAAATACAGCGATACATCAGCTCCTATAATCTAGAGGGGTCAATCCCATCTTGATTTACACACAGACTTCGCAAGTATTTGACTGTATCCAGTAGCCTTCCATCACTGTATTAGAAATCTAGATAGTCCGACATCAAAGTACAGTGAGTTGCTTGCAAGTCACTATTGTGATTCAGGTCTAAGGGACACTTATGTCCATATGCTTTGCAAGCAGCTCTTGACCACAAAATGCTAAACAGGCAAGTCACTTGTTCAGTGATGATGTACTCCTACATCTCATCTGTATGCTATACCAGTGTCACTACACTCTTTGATTAAAAGGACAACCAATCCATATGACATACAACGACCTCCACTCGATAAACGTCATCATCCTATAATGATGTATCATTTGGTCATGAACATATTTAAGAACTATATGATAAATCCTCTCTTTATCATTCACTAACATAATTCTAAGGACTTTATCACAATAGAAGAGTTCTACAAGAAAGATGTAATTTTATGATGAAAAATATCAAAATAATTTTATTATTAATTAATAATTCATATACAAAGAAAATTCAATTATCATACGATTAATTTTAGGACATAATTTTCAACAACTCTCACTTGAACTAAAGCCAATCAGGATAGTATCATATACCCATCTTCCATTTGAAATCATTGAACTCTTTGACCTCGAGAGCTTTAGTAAAGAGGTCGGCTAGGTTCTCCTTTTCGTCGATCTTCTGTAGCTCGATGTCACCTTGATTCATGATCTCTCATACTAGGTGATAGCATGTAGAATATGCTTGGTGCACTGATGTGACTTTGGTTCTTTCATCTGAGCTATAGTACCAGAGCTGTCAAAATATAGCAGGACAGAGCCATCAATAAAAGGTATAACTCCTAGCTCGATGATAAATTTTTGCAACCACCCCGTCTCCTTTGCAGTATCTGATGCAGCATCATATTTTGCTTCGCATACTGAATCGGTCACAGTCTATTGCTTGAAACTTTTCCAGCAAACAGCTTCTCCATTCAAGATAAATATATAGCCTAGCACGATTCTACTGTTATCATAATTTGATAGAAAACTGGAATCAATATATCCTACAAGTTTCAGATCAGTGTCTCCATAGATAAGCCATTGGTCTTTAGTATTTCTTAAATACTTAAGGGCTGCCTTCGCAACCTTCCAATGGTTCAAACCTGGATCAGATTGGTACCTACTCACTATCCTTAGTGAATAGGCCACATTTAGTCTCGTACACATCATGACGACATGATAGATCTCACTGTCGAAGTATATGGTATTCTACTCATACACTCTCTCTTCTCAGAGATTGTCGAACAATTCTTCTTAGAGAGGGTAATTCTATGGCATATCGGAAGATAGCCTTTCTTGAAATTATCTATGTTGAACCACTTCAACATGGAATCGATGTATGAGATTGGGACAATCTAAGTAACCTTCTAGATCTATCCCTATAGATCTTCATCCCTAGCATGTAGCATGTTTCTCCTAAGTCTATCATGAAGAACTGTGATGATAACCACAGCTTCATACTCTACAAAATCGAAATGTCATTTTCTACTAACAGTATGTCATCTACATACAGTACAAGAAAGATGACAATAAAATTGGTAGTCGACTTATAAATGTAAGGCTCTTCTCTATTCCTAACGAAGCCATACATTTTGATCACCTTATCAAAATGCATGTTTCAACTCTTAGATGCCAGCTTAAATCCATAAATAGATCTATTCAGCTGGCACACTTTCGACTCATTTGTGGATGTGAATCTTTCAGGCTGTATCATATACTCCTCTTCTTCCAGCTCTATATTAAGAAAAGCAGTTTTGACATCTGTCTATCAGATCTTATAATCTAAGTATATAGCGATAGCAAGCATAATCCAGATGGACTTGAGCATTGCCACAGGAGAGAATATCTCGTCATAGTCAATACCATAACACTGATGGTAACTTTGGTAACTAGACGGGCTTTATAGGTCTCTACCTTTCCATTCGCTCCTCTTTTTCTCTTGAAAATCTATTTACACCCTATAGATTTTATCCCTTCGGATGGATCAACTAATGTCCATACATCATTGATCTTCATGGACTCCATTTCAGACTTCATGGCCTCAAGCTATTTTTGGAAGTTAAACTTTTGCATGGCTTCCATATAGGTGATCAGATCCACATCATTCTTATCAAGTTTGATGGGGTCACCATCCTGGATCAAGAAACCATAGTATCTATCTGGTTGATGCGGTACTCTATCGGATCTCCTTAATGGTGTCTCTATTAGCTCCAGATTTGATTTTGTAGTTAAATTTAATTCTGTGTGTGTCAGTCTTTCCACCTCTTAAACTTCATCAAGTTTAATTTTACAGACATTAGCCCCTTCTCTAAGGAACTCCTTTTTCAAAAAGGCTGCCTTGCTACTAACAAACACCTTGTGCTCTACAATGAGATAGAAGTAGTACCCTTTAGTTTCTTTAGATATCCTACGAATAAGCATCTATTAGACTTAGGTACAAGCTTATCTATCTTGAAAGTTTGACATAAGTTGGACACCCCCAGACCCTAATATAGGGTTTCAGGGAGAACATGCACAGCGGAAGCATAATGGATTTCAAAATTTTGAACTAAAAATTTTAAATATTAGACCTTTAAACTAGCACCTCCTTGATGATTAACAATCATATAAAATATTTTATAATAAAATTTAAGATATAGAAGAATATCTGCAATGCTTATTCCAAAATTCCGACAGAACCTCCACTAGGCGCCTAAGTGTTCTTCCTCCAACAATGATCCACACAGAGCTTTGATCAAGACACCAACTCTTTAAGATGATTCTTCCTCCAAAATTCTCACTCTGAGAATTTTTTTGGGTAGCAAAATCTCAAGACCTCCTTCCTCTCCTCCTTGCCTTCCTATCTGTAACTTTTTTGTCTCTTTGTCTTCCTTATATCTCTTCCTAGGCCCTTGTCCTAAAATCAGACTTGTCCTTACTATTTTAGGACTTGTCCTAACAAGTGAAGGAAGAGAATAATTGGACAAGAGGGGAGACTTGTGTAAGAAAGAAGAGATTAGGATTTCTGAATGAACTAAAATCCTAACTTAGGACCCCTTTTATAGTTAGCGAAGAGATGTCATCAGAAACATCTCGCGCCCTCTCCACACGTCAACTCGCACCCAACTAGAAAATCTCATGCCTCCCACCAATTTCATATGCCCATCTGGAGACTTATGACACATGGAAACATTGAAAAAAAAATCTAAGAGTTGCTTTGTGCAGAATGACTCTTCGGAGAAATATTTCTCGTTGTTTTTTTGATGCATCGTGAGGCTTCCCTTGGGTGGCACTTTTCTCCACCCATGCTTAGTGCACTCTAGCCATCCAAGGGTCCACAAAGGAGGCACTAACCTAAAGATGGCATGGAGAAAAAATCAGAAATAAAAGTGGCGTGTAACAATTTTAAGAGACCTAAACAAGTTGGACTCTAGATGGTGCATGGATTAGGTTTTGGCTAGGTTTCCAACTTCATCCAATTTTCATGATTAAGTCATGAAGTGATTTAGCCATAGAAAGACTCCTCTGTGCCTAGAATCAAATCACAAACCCCCACAAATATTTCATCATGAAACAAATGGATAGGAATGAGGAAATGGGCATCCCATCCCATGGGATGCCGACTTGACTTTTGCACACAAGATAAACCCCATGCACAAGAAAAATTCTTGGTGTGTGGGATGCTAGTTTTCTAGCACTCAATCTCTAGTTCAACTAGCCAAGGATTGACCCAACTTAGACTCAAAATTGTTGACTTAATTGGATTTAATTAGCCCAATCTGGAATCAATTCGAACCCGACTCGAACAAGAGCTAGGATTGCAACATGTGCTAGCATGTT
>KE510098.1:22896-35425 GCA_000441515.1 Elaeis oleifera | reverse complement strand
GCAACACTATATTATTTCTGAGACTCCCCTGAACCTACCTTACCTGATGATCGATGCCATGAGGAAGCCTTGAATAGATCCAAGGCTCCCTTGCCATATGGTATGGCTCTCACAGTAATTTTTAGGGAGTCTGGAGTAAGCTTTGAGGGAGAGGTTGTTTGTAGACTGTCATACACCAACACCTACAATGACCACTCTCTTCGGTGCATGGGATTTTTCAGAGTTGATAGCCATTGGGCCTAGGGCCGTGCAGCTACAGCCAAGGAGAAGGATGATGTGGAGGAGGAGCATGTTGAGGGGAGGGTCCATCTTCACCACCTGTGCCCAGGCAGAGTCCAGTTGATCACCCTGTATTGGAGTATGAGACAGGACCCTCAGTCAGAGTATCCCCATCAAGCCATACTGTGCCATCTTTAGTCTGGGGATGATGATATGGGACTGTTGGCTAAGAGAGTGGCAGGGATTCTATCTATTCAGTAGCAGTGGTTCCAGAATCAGATTCTTCAGCAGCTCCATCGATTTCAACAGTATCAAGAGCAGATCCTCCAGCAAGTATAGCAGTAGCAGCAGCAGTATCGCCAGCCTCCATCGAGTTAATTTTGACCCTTCCTCAGACTTTTCAGTTGTGCCACACATATCCTCATTGATGGAGCTTTTATCTGATCTGAGTTCTAGACTGGAGAGTGTGGAGAGTTTCCTACTCAGGTTCAGTGGTAGGATCTTTAACATTGAGAGGGAGATCAGACTGATTTTAGATTCTCTATCGACAGGAGCGAGCATATCGACCATCTCTTCACCTCAATTGGCTGACTTGACTCAAGAGATAGAGAGACTCCACAGCCAGCTTCGTTCTTCACTTGAACTAATCCATGCAGATATCAGAAACTCCAAGGACTTCATATCTTCTGATCTAGATGGGCTCCGAGTTTCAGTGAGGGGGGTCTTGTCCCAGCTTGATGCCATTAGGACTTAGCTTCAATCCAGGCGCTCCACATCCTGTGAGCCAGTCTTTGTCCAGCCCATTACATTCCATCCTCCGATATCTTCCTCTCGGACCAGACCCTTCGATCGAGGACGAGGCTGATTATATTTTACTTATCTTGATCTTGAGCTCGATGCCTATTCTCACTGATCTAATCATTTTGTACTAGACTTTTTAGGTTACTTAGTTGTTGTATTTTGTTTTAGTAATTGAATGTATGAGAGCGTTATGCTCATACATATATATTATGACTCTTGTAACCTCTCTTTTTGTTGTAATTAATGAATGAGGTTATCCTTTATTATCACTTTGTATGGCCACTATTTTTGAATAAATGAATGAATGAATAACTGTTACATTTGAATGACTACACTATTACTCTGATACCCGATGTACAACCATAAAAAATCTCTCTCTCTAATTTATTTTGATGATGTAAAAAAAGGAGAGAAAGTAGTGTAGTCCTGTCTGTCTGAATTTTTTTTTTGCAAATTTTCTTCTGATATCATACAGTATTTTGCTCTGATATGCCTCTGATATGTCCATATTTTACTCTGATACATTTATCTTTACTTTCATTTTGATATTTTTTGAAAATACTCTAATACATCCATTTTTCTTGAGTGCTTTGATATCTTCATTTTTGCCTTGATACCAAAATGCCCTGATACATCTATTTTTGATTTTATAAAATACTCTAATGCCTTCTCTTTTAATTCTTGCTCTAATGTTTTCATCTTTAACTTGATATTAAAATTAAAAAAAAAGAGAAAGAAAGATTCATTTCACATTTATTGCTCTAATACTAAAATAAGGAAGAGAAGAACAAAATTTTTTTATGAACCATCTTTGCTTCAATAAGAAAATTTTACAAATTGAACACTCTTTATATAAGAAAGGAAGAGATTTTTTCAAATGATCAAATTATTATTTTATCTATTTCATACAAGAAAGGGAAGATTTTGACTAATTAAGAATAATCATAAAAAAACTCTGATACCTTCGCAAATGAGTTTCAGCAAAATAATTAAAACATTAAAATTTGCTAAAAATATATATATTATGATTCTCTACGTTTAATCTTTGGTATATTCTTACAAGTGCTCCACAAATCCAAATTCTTTGAGCTTTATAGACTTATTTTGTGAACACTCAAATATTTTGTCATCATCAAAAAGGAAGAGATTGTTGTTTCAAGAATTGATTTTGATGATCGTAAACTATTTGAGGGGACTACTAATAAGTTTTTATCTTTAAAAATATTTTATAATATTTCAGGTAGTCTAAAAGATTGGGTCTGAAAAGCCTCATCAAGTGTGCCAAAGTTGAAGTTTCTGTAATTTAAAGAAGTTTTCGAAGCCTCTTGAGAGTGTCAAATTAATTTGAATCCATTTAAGAGTATTTGAAAGTATTTTGATAAGTTTCAGATCTTAAATGCATGAAAAATTGGGTTGGTACAAAATAGGGGGACCCATCTGGGTTATCCCCTTTCGTTGGGTAGCCGACACATATTGTTTTGACTCATGGCACGTAGTGGGACGACGCATATGGGATGACCCATGTAGTGGGGCGACCCATGAAACCCTGAGATCAAAACAGAAAGCTGATTTTCTGTCTGGTCAATTGGGGCATCCCATTGGATGTCCCATTGCAAGTGGGGTGCCCCATGGGACATCCCATTCTTAGCGAGCTTCGTAATAATTAGTTTTCAGTCTATTTTTGATGTATTTAATGTTCATTAAATACTCTCCAATAGCTCTAAACCGACACTAAGATATTTTCAAGTGCAAATAGTAATTATAAATACTCTCTTGAAGTGAAAAATTATAAATTTGCAAGCATTCAAATCTCACATCCGTGAAAAGTTTAAAAATCTCTAAAAGAGAAAAAGAAGTATTCAATCAGCTCACCAACAACTCTCCAGCTGCAATTAAGTGTGTAATTCATTGAAGGTATTCAGCAAAAGCTTCTTCTCCTTTGGTATTGTATTTCTATTGCATTTACTGTGTTCATTTAAGGAGATTTTGTGCTGAAATTTTTGTACCCTATTTTTCTCACATTGTATTTAGGTTTTTGAGTTTTAGGGGGTTCTAAAACTTGATTGGGTTGATCCGAATCTAAAATCAAATTGTTGAGGGTTGGCTTGTATCTGAAAATAAGTGTTCTTGCTTGGATAGCAAGGGTCGGGTTGTCCGATGTGTTGTATTTTGAAATCCTTTAGTGGATTGAATTCTTAAGTAGGAACTTGGAGAGTGGATGTAGGTGTAAAGTTGGCACCAAACCACTATAAATTCTTTATATTTGTTGTGCTTGTATCTCTTTACTTGTTCTTTGTGTTTTATACTTGCTTACCTATCATTTGTGTTTGATTTCATTTTCATTATAAATCCACTCACTTCACTCAACACTTTAGCATATTGCTTAAGTATACTAATCTTAAAAATTTAAAAGACTCAATTCATCCTCCCTCTTGGGCTCCATATCTGGGCAATATGAACATATTCAGGGTGTAGGGATGATCGAAGGTGTTGGTGCAGAAATTCGTCGGCGTCGGAGAAGCTGGAGTCGAGGATGCCGCAGTCGCCGTTGAGACCTACAAAAGGAAGTCTAAACTGGAGTTGGGGTTGCTCCGACAAGACCCTCTGATGCTCAAGTCAGTTCTCTGCCTCAACAAGAATGGAGTGCTCGAACGAAAATTTTAGCAGAATTTTGAGATGGAGATTAGAGCTTAGAAAATAACGTATCTGGGGGTCCTTATTTATAGGGAGAGGGTGTAACAGACTGATAGCGACGCCTGTAACCGCCTGGTGGTGGGCCGTTCAGGACCATCAGTGGTTTGTTACAGAGAGTAGTGGGATGGAGTCGTGGCTATCGTCGTGGCCCGCCACGTGGAGTCGGTTGAGAAGAGTGGAGTGGTGTCCGTTGTCGTGACTTGCCAGAGCATGATGGAGCCATATGGGGTCTGTTATAGGAAATGAAGCAGAGTCGTGGCCATTATTGTGGCCTGTCAGGGAGCCTGAGCCTGTCGGTCGAAGCTCGATAGGAGTGTCTGGAGAAACAGAATAGTTCTCTATCTGAGAGGAGCTCGAATATTTTCGAGGTCGCTGATGAACTCGCCATCGACAGGTGCCTTGGGTGTTGGCTCTGTGGGCCGAAGTCACTTTATCGTAGAAGGTCAGATGGAGACTTTCTGTTGGTGGAGTCTGGCTGGGGTTAGCTTGACGTAGAACTTACCGAAGAGCTGTTCGCCGGGAGGTCCGATTCCATAAGAAGTTCGGCTGAAGGTGGGCCTCTTAGCTGGATTCAGAAGGTGTCGTAGAAGCCTGTCCACAGGAGAAACTTGTAGATCACTGTTGAAGCCCGGCTGGGGTCGTTAAAGGTCCGTTGACGCTGTTGGAGGTCAGCGGTCGGAGAGGTGTTGGGGACGCCAGAGATAGTTGATCGTTGGAGGGAGTCTTGCTACTGGAGCCCGTTCGTTGTAGAAGTTCGTCGGGGTCTATCCGATATAGAAGTTCAGGAGAAGCCCAGTGTTGGTGGAAGTTCGGGCGAGGGCCGCTCTTCATGGGAGCTCGGAGTGGACCGCTCTTAGTGGGAGCTCAGAAGCTTGGAGTAGTCAGCTTGTAATAGGAGCTTGGAGTGTTTAGGCCTTGTCGAAATCCGGACGATGTCTACCTGCAATAAAAATTTAGGAAAAAAGGTCTGGCTCCCGTAGGAGTCCGGATGAAATGGACCAGCCCCCATAGGAGTCCGGCTGGAACGGACCGGCTCCCGTAGGAGTCCGGACGAAGTCTACCTGAAATGGGAATTCGGGGTAGAGGTCCGGCTCTCGTAGGAGTCCAGGGGAAGTTTACCTGTGGTAGGAGTTCAGGGCAGTGGACTGTCTCCCGTAGGAGCTCGGGTGAGATCTTTCTGCAGTAGAAGTTTGAAAAAAAAGTTCGGCTCCCGTAGGAGTCCGGACGGAGTCCGACAGTCGTAGAAATCTGCCGTTGGTGAAGTTCGGCCACTGTCGAAGTTCTGGAAGAAGTTCGGATTGAAGTCGATCGAGGTCGAAAAAGATCTGAAAGAGGTCCAAATAACGGTTGATCACTGTAGAAAGTTGGCTGGTGGTGGAGTCCGGAGGGTGCTTGGAGCAGCCTGATAGACGACTGAAAAAGCCCATCTCGGAGAAGCCCGGAGGGCGTGATAGGAGTTCGCCCATCGGAGGAGTTCGGTCGACACTTGTAGTTGACACCGTAGTAGCTCATTTGTCAGCGAGGCTTGGGAATATTGTGGAAGTTCGACAGCTTGGGAGGTCTGAAAAGATATCGCTCAAGGTCAGAAGCCGGAAGGATCCCGGGGATGCCAATTTTGTCACAAACTTCGGCTGGGGATATTTTATACCCAACAGAAGGATTATATTGCACGGTAACTTACCACTGAAGGGTATATTTGATATTTTATTAAATTTTATATCTTCTAGGTAGTCATAATATATTGCTAGACGTCAATCTTAACTTGTAGATCTAATCGAATTAAAGAGTTTAATTTGATCGTCAAGTAGAAAGGGTTCTAATTGTTGAGCTCGGGTTAGCTCAATTGGACCTAAATCGGTTAGATTGAAGTCTAATCAAATTAGGTCAACTTGCATCCAAACCTACTACTACTTAGATGTGAAATCTAATAGGTCACACACATATAAAAATTAGCCAAGGAACCTTTTGAAAAAGGTTGATTGGAATTTTGGATTCAATCAGGATTCCGATAAGCATGCTAGCATGTGTGGAATCTCTAGCTTCTTTGGAGATCAATTTGGTCTCATGCCTTGTTGATTTGCTAGCCCAATTTGGTGGACATTTGGGTTAGGTCAAGCCACCTAGAAGCAGATAAAAAGAGATACCATATCTAATGATTAACACCAAAAAACCAAGAGTCCAAGTTGAGAAGGACTCTTGGTGCAAGAATGAAAAGCGCATGCACTCTTTGGTTTTGGCATGCAGAAGGACTAAGAGTCCTTCTACTTTGGGTCTCTAATTTTTATAAAAATAAGATCAGATCATGAACCACCTATCACACCATTTAATGTATAAAAAATCCATCAGATTATGCATGACATATTTCTTGGAACATTGCTGCATGCGTGAGAGGTTTTCTGGATGTGTGAAGAGATGCAAAGACTCCTTATATTTAAGGAGTCTTAGGAGACCTTTTTTGTCTAATAATTTCTTGATAAGGATCAGATTCAAGTGCTGATCTCGTGTGATAAATCTAAAAAATTATCAGATGTTAGAAGGTTGCTTTTGATGCCCTTTTGTGAGCATGCATGCACGTGATAGTGGGAAGGTACTCGCACATCTCTCCAATGAAGAATCCTTCTTAGGTTTAAACACTTATCCAATTGAGGTGTCACTTATTGATAGCCTTCCTATTTGAATCATGTATTATGTGGAAAAATTTCACACTGATCTGAAGTCAGAAAAGACACCAAATGCATCTCATTCTGGGCATGTGTGCGTGAGAGGGCTGAAGTCAATGTATCACACCCTGAAGAGTCCTTCTGTTTGAAGACTCTCAGATAAGTGATATGAGGACCTGATATGACTTTCCAGATGAGGCATGCCTTATTTGTAGGTGTGCCATCTGGTGCTATAAATAGGGGATGGCAGATGGATTGATCAATTCTTACATCCCCTATCCACTCCCTCTCTCCCTCTCTTACAACTTTAGGGTTTAGGATAAAGGCTTATTCTTTTAAGACAAGCCTAATCCTAATAGATCTAAGGGTTTAAGATGTTCAAAAAAGATGGTCAGATCCAGTGGATGGTTCTGAGAGGTTCAGACTCAAATCTGAAGGAAGATCTGATCGATTGGTGGCTAGTCGAGTTCTAGGGACTAGAACTCTTGAAGCAAGGTGAAGGAAAAGTGTTGTCTTTGATTCAATTTTCATGTGGATCACTATTGGAGGATGGACACTTAGATACCTCATAGAAATTAGATTAGCACTATAGGTATTTTCTGATTTAAATTTATTTTAATTATACTTTGATTGATATAGTCGAGGATTTCTGGGTATTGGAGTTTTCGGTGCATCGAATGTTTTGAATGAAAATTTTAACACCTAACCATTTCACTATACCAGCAGATCCCAATAGTGGTATCAGAGCCTACCTTGATCTATATAATCAAAGGTAAAATTATTATCTTGATTGTGATCAAGCATGGAGTTTTAGTTTGATTTAAGTCGGGTCAAGAGTTGAACCCGATTGAACATCCAAATCTTAGCATGTCTTAAAGACATGTTTTAAATATAAAATGTATGATGTATGTATAGGATCTTTCTTAGTAGCTTAGTACTCTAATTGAGATTTATCACCAGGCCATCCGGTCATAAGAGCAAGTAGCATTCAGAGACTCTCTCTTTCTATTCTATAGGGTACTCTTATGACGTGTAGGGGGCCACTGTGATGTCTCAAGAAGAAGAATCGCGAAAAAAGTATTTTGTGTTCATGTATGTTATTAGAACTTCATGCATATGTGATATGCTAGAGATGCTTAGTTATAATCATATTGTATGATTATGATTTCATATCTTAGAGATATGATTGGATGCTATGATTAGTTGTTATGATTGTAAGATACAACTATAATAGTGCATCATTATGATTGATTGAATTAGGATATGCATGAGACCATTAAAGCCCTCATAAAAATCATATTAAGTTATAGTGTTGTGAACTAGTAGCTGATCTATTTTCTTAAATTGATTAATCAATTGATGTCTAAGGAGTGTTTCAAGTACGATGGTTATTTAATTGGATTCGTTGCTAGTCTGGTCAATTTTATTGATGTCTAAGAAAAGCAATGAGGGGACCCCCATCAATTTTAATACTTTCCTGATCAATTGAATTAGTTCGAATCTTGAATGAAGGTAGCTTAGTATTTTGAATACTACATATGCCTTTCTTCATGCCTAGTCAATATCCTGTCAAAAATCATAGTAGATTTGTTGTGATATCCATAAGGCTTGTTATGGAGATTGATGTGGGTTTATCTTGGTGCATAGTAGATGCTTTATGGTATATTTGGATATGTTGCTTTATTGTGATATCCATAAGAATAATATTTTCAGATATGGCTGTATGAAAATGAAGGGTCTGACTTAACTAAAGATACTATATTTGTTGTGATATCCATAAGGCTTTGAGTATTTTTAGAGGTAAGGATTATGTTGAGAGTTGCATGAGATGCAATTGGATAGGTTTTCTATCTTTGAACTCATTGAGATTTGTTATGATATCCACAAGGCTTCATTGAGAGATTAGGGTCTCAACCCCATTAAGAAATCAGATTAGGGTTTCTCGTTTACCATAGAAGAGGACTATGATATCCAATAAAATAATGAGAGACAACTAATTTTAAAAGTCCTCATCTAGTTATACATATCAAACATGAGTGGTCTGCTTATACTATTATTCTTATTTATGTAGATTTAAGTCTGCATTATGGCTTCTTTATTTTCACTGCATGAAACCATGAATAAAAATATGTTGACCGATCCTAACTGTTGGGTATAAAATACCCCAATCGAAGTTCGTAAGAGGCCAACTCTCCCGTGATCTTTCCGACCCTACGCGGCATCTTTTTCGGGCTCCTCCGGCAGTCGATTTCCACAATGTCGACCGAACTCCTCCGACGGACGAGCTCCTTCTAAATCTTTCGGACTTCTCCAAAGATAAGTTCCTTCAGTCATCCGACGGACTGCCTCGAGTGCCTTCCGGACTACTTCAAAAGCTCTCTAGGCCTCATTATCAGCCGAACTTCCGCAGCAATTGACTGATCTCTACAACGATCGAATTTCCTCAACAGCAGACCTCTACAACGATCGAACTTCTCCAGCAGCAATTTCTACAACGGCTGGACTCCCTTCGAGCTTCTACGATGGACGACCGCCTTCCAAATTTCGCCCGAGCTCCTGAGAGAGCCGGGTTTCAGTGCAGGTGGGCTTTGTCCGAACCCCTACTATAAGCGGTCTACTTCAAACTCCAACAAGTGATCTACTTCGAACTTCCGCTACAAGCGGCTCGCACCGAATTTCTACTTTCGAACTTCCTCTGAACTTCGTCAATGGTCGAACTCCCCCCAAGGATAAATTCCTACAACTATCGGACTCCATCCGAGTTCCTACGGCAGTCGATCGCCTCCTGGGCTTCATCCAGACTTTTGCCCCGAGCTTCTACTGCAAACGGCCTACCCCGAGCTCCTAGGGAGCCGAACCTCTGCCCTGAGCTTCTATTGCAAACGGCCTACCCGAGCTCCTACGGGAGCCGAACCTTTGCCCTGAGCTTCTACTGCAAACGGCCTACCCCAAGCTCCTACGGGAGCCAAACCTCTGCCCCGAGCTTCTACTGCAAACGGCCTACTCCGAGCTCCAACTACGAGCGGTCCACGTCGGATCTCTACTGTAAGCCTCCATCCGAGCTTCTATTGTAAATGAGTTCCTTCCGGACTTCTGTTGCAGGAGGGCTTCAACCAAGCTTCTACAAGAGCCGGTCTCCATCCGGACTACTACATGGGCCGGACTTCGCCTGAACCTCCATTGCAAACGGATCCCAGATGAACCTCTACAACAGACGGGCTCCACGACGGCCAACCGCCTCCGGTGTCTGCCATACCTACCCAGCCATCAACCTCCAATAGTGTCAGCCAAACTTCAACAATGCCAACCAGATTCCTGCAGGATCCTCCAGACTCCTCCAGCGGACGGACCACACCAACACCGCCTGAGCTTCTACAGAATCCTCATGAAGTCGAACTTCACCAATGAAAAATCTCCATCCGAGCTTCTACAGTAGGTGACCTCCGCCTGCAGCGCTGGCACCCAAGGCACCCAACGACGGTGAGTTCGCCAGCAACCTTAGAAACATCCGAGCTCCTCCCAGATAGAGAGCTACCCCGCTCCACCGGACGCCCCCGACCGAGCTTTTGCCGACAGACCCAGACTCTCTGGCAAGCCATAATGATGGCCACGACTCTGCACCGCTCCCTGCAACAATTCCATGCAGCTCTGTCGCTCTCTGGCAGGCCGCGATGATGGTCACGACTCTGCTCCACTTCCTATAACGGATTCCACGCGGCTCCACTATTCTCTGACAAGTCACGACAACGGACACAACTCCACTCCCCATAACAGACTCCACGTGGCTCTTAACGGCCCTGATGCCACTACTCTCCATAACAAACTCCTTATGACCCTGAACGGCCCACTACCTGGCAGTTACAGACGTCGCTGTCAATCAGTTGCGCTCTCCGTCTATAAAAAGGAGACTCCCAAATACGTTCTTCGTTAAGCTCAAAACTCTATCTCAAAACTCTGCTGAAATTTTTATTCGAGCACTCCATTTCTATTGAGGCAGAGAACTGACTTGAGCATCGGAGGTCTTGCCGGAGCAACCCCAACTCCGGTTTAGACTTTTTTTGCAGGTCCCGATGGCGACCGCGGCACCCTCGACTCCAGCTTCTCCGGTGCCGGCAGAATTTTGCACCAACAGGATTGGTGCTAGAGGAAGGGTCCCTGTGTCTTCGCAGTACCCTTGTTCTTAAAGGACTGCTCAACGAAACCGCCTCCAACCATCTTCTCCGACATCTTCTTCTTTGGTCTCCTGCCAGATTTCCATCTGATGCCTCCCCGAAGGGCATCCATCAGGCGATCCACGGCCTCCGCGGCCAGATCCCAACGAGCTCCGCAAGCTCTAGCCTCCTCGCCAGTTTCCCAAGCTCCTTGCCCTCCGGCAGCAGCGATCGGCATGGAGCAGTTTGACTCGCTGGTTCAGCAGGTTAAGGGCCTCACTGAAGCGGTACAGGTCATACAGCAGCAACCGCAGGCATCGGTGCGGCTGGAAAGAGTGTCGGCGGAGTTCCAGAATCCGGTAACTGGGTGGGCCACTTGGGCCAACCGCCCCATCTTCCCCAGAAAGGAAAAGTAGAAGGCGGAGAGTCCTCCGTCCGATCATGATTCCACCCCAGAGAGTCCTTACCGCCAGTCCACCAGAAGACTCTCGGGGCTTGCGGTCGAGAGGACCTCCTAGATCAAAAATTTCAGGAGATGAACCGACGGATCGAAGAGCTCCGCCGTACTCCCACTGCTTACGGTGAGGACATTTGTACTGACCCTCCTTTCTCTCAATGATCATACAGGAGCCAATCCCGCCGAACTTCAAGCTCTCCCAATTCGAGAGTTACGACGGGACCTCGAATTCAGTTGATCACTTGGAGGCCTTTCGGACCATGATGCTGCTCCATGGCGCACCAGATGCCATCTTGTGCCGGGCTTTTCCATCCACCCTGAAGGGAGCGGCAAGAAATTGGTACTCGACACTGAAGCCGGGTATAATCTTCTCCTTTGACCAGATGAGTCACCAGTTCGTGGCTCATTTCATCAGCAGCCAGCGTCCCCGGTGAGGTTCAGAGTCCCTCATCAACATCAAGCAAAAGGAGGGAGAATCCATCCGAGCCTACATCAATCGCTTTAACACCGCCGCTTTGGAGGTCCGAAACCTGGACCAATCGGTTGCAATGACCGCCCGAAAGGGTGGCCTACAAAAGAATGACCTCCTCTTCTCCCTGAAAAAGAAGTATCCCAGGGACTTTGCTGATCTACTGGCTCAAGCCGAAGGATATGCCCGAGCAGAGGAAGCCTTCAAGCTGAAGGATGAGGAGGCCACGAAGGAGCGGCAAGCGGGCGACTTTGGTAAGCTCGTAGTCGAAAGAGGGCCGGACGAAGTTCGGCCACGCTCCCGAACTCCCTTCGGACATAAGTGCGTCCAAACTCCTCCCCGAGCACGCAGGCAGAGAAGCTCGGACTGCAGAGTCCGACGGGGTTCCCCCCAGGAATATTTCGCAACTATGCCCCTCTCAATGCCTCGAAAACCCAAGTGTTGATGGAGGTTAGAGAGCAGCTGCCGAGGCCGGAAAGGATGCGCACGCACCCCGAAAGCGCAACCCCAATAAGTTTTGCCTCTACCATCGTGACCACGGTCACGACATGGAGGAATGCATTCAACTCTGAGACGAGATCGAGGAGCTCATCAGACGAGGTCGGCTTGATAGATTCATTCGACGTCGGTCTGAAGGTAGGAAAGATCGGCCAAGGGCCCTATCGCAGCCAGAGTCGTCAAGGAGGGAAGAGCCTCCCGAAGATCAGCCTCCAATCGGGATCATCAACTCCATCTTTGGAGGACTTCAGCAGGAAGTAGGCCTCTCGTAGCAATAGAATTAGAAAAATCTACAAATGTATTATTAATAACTCTGCCTTAAATCAAAGTTTCTTTCATATTAGCATATTCTTCCTCTTGGCATGAACTTATATCAACAGGGAATAGCCCCTTTGGACAATCGAAACACAGCTATGCTAGGAACAGGAGGAGAACCTCGTCCTAGCATGAGCAAAGTCGAAGGCCCGATTATTTCAGATCGGATGGGGAGAGAGGCCTTACAATGCCCTTATGTGCCCCCACAGCCATGTTAGGAATAGGAGGAGAACTTCGTCCTAACATGAGCAAAGTCGAAGGCCCG
>KE510094.1:41882-52324 GCA_000441515.1 Elaeis oleifera | reverse complement strand
GGATCCATGTACTCCCCTGGATTTAAATAAGATAAGATATATGATATATATATATCATATATATATATATTATGATATATATATATCATATATATATATATCAAATTATTATATATATATATATCATATATCTTATCTTATTTAAATCCAGGGAGTACATGGATCCTAAAAATGTTTTTTTTTGGGGTAAAAGGATGCTAAAAATGGTTAAAGCACAATGGCCAGTATTCAGGTCATGTTTTCATAATCAAGAATTAGCTTTCAAGTTTGAGTGTGTTACAAAGTCATAAAGGTAGATGTAACCATTTCTTAGGGCTGGAATTTGATTGTACTCCCAAAATGAAACATAGACATCAATATAATAATTCAAGACCAAAACAATTCCAATATAGATTTGGTTTCTCCAAGTGGATTAGTCTTACGTGTGGCCTTGGGGAAGCACACTAAGTTTATGTTGCCATGGGCCATTACTTTGTCTGATTAAATTTCTGGCCTTCTTCTTGGGCTAGGGCCAATCACTTGGGTTTATAGCTCTGACATCTTCCTTTGCGTCCAAGGGCGCAAGTGGCAGCTTAGGGTTGGCTGTGAATAGGATGATAAAAAGCCCATGACATTGGGTGGACCTTCATTATGTTTATAACGATTACAACCTTGTCTTGAGACAAGGATGAAACATCTAGAACAGATTAAGAAAGTTTTCGTCGAAATAGAATGGATCTTTAATAGGTCAGTGAATAGGGAAGGATGGGAAAAGTGAAAGCAGAGGCAGGAAATCGAGGTTTGCCAATTGGTTGAAAATGAGTTTTTTCAGAAGTAACATTTTTTAGAGGTTTACTCCAACAAAGGAGCTAAAAGATTTGAGTTAGGCCAAGATCAACTTGAACAGACATAAGCATGAAAACTGACAAATCAATCTATCATTTCTATAGCTACCTTCATTTTTTTCACTCTGAAAAATTGTATAGATAGATTCAGTCATGGTGCTTATGTATCTAAGCGAGGGAGTAATGTTATAAGCCATCTAAATAAATCATCATAATTCATTTTTAATTGTAATATCATGTCTTTTTATTATATATAAACTAAATAATGAAAGCTGCATCCATGTTTCCACTCTTTAGCTTGTGGATTGTACATTCCAAATACTAGTTCCAGTTTCATTAAGGAACTTTATGCCTATCAACAAGCATTTGCATAACTGTTTATGTGCAGAATGGCTGCACTGAATACTGAATAGGACAACCAGTCTGTCTGGCAACCAATCTCCATTTCATGCGGATATCTCCTTGCATCCTGCCAATCATGCACGGCCACGTCAGCATATAAGGTTGCATATCTGAAGTTGTTTGTAAGCGTATGAACATGATATCCATCAAGTTTTCCTGAAATGCCTGATGTTTTTCCTCTGTAATGGCTCCACTTGTCATCCCCAAAAGATTGCAATTTTCTTTCTTTTTCACTGAGACACTCTTGTTTTGCTTTTGCTCCGGTGCTTCTAAGAACTTGTACCATTTTCTTTAGCCATTTTCTATCCGCCTGTGGGAAAGATTACTATTTTAATAACTGGTTGTATCAAATAGCAAGTGTTATGGGGTCGTGTCACCTCAATTGTGATTCTTAAGACTCATCCTCTAAAATATTGGGATGGAGAAAATGCTGAGATGAGATGGGCACCATCGAGTTTGCTAGAGATGTTGTGGCAAAATGATCGCACCAATTCGGCAACCCTTCGATCCTTGGATTAGAGCATGATCGATCTCGGGGTCGGTACTCTATCATCTATGGGAATAAAATCTACAAGCTTTATCGACCTCCGGATCGGGATATCGCCGATTATCAAGGATAAAATCTTACGGAACTCATCAACACGGAACGAAATAAGACAACACCTCGGCTATGCATCGACCTCATCCTATCAGATCTACTTGCCACACGAGAAAGCAATTGGAATCTTCCAACGAACTCCCACAACGTAGCCATGTGGGCATGACAGACACCTACGACTAACAACTTATAAGTTCAGGCCTAGCAACTTACGGATTAGGGCATAACAAACTCTAGCAGCTCTCTATATAAAAAGATAAAAGGAGAATCTTCAAAGGAGGACTCTGGTATGCTAATTTAAGAGATCATACTCTTTCTCTTTTTCTTTCTATGCTCAAAACTCTGGCTAATTTAAGCATCGGAGGATCCTCCATCGAAGGCCCCCACCATCTTTTTCGGTGCGAGCGGACTTTTCTTTCTTGTAGGCCCGATCTGATATCCCGGTGCTGTGATTTTGGCCTATGTCATCAGCTATATCAGCACCCTGGAGTCTTGACGCAATAGAAATTGACTCTAGAAAGAGAGTCGTCAGCAACCAAATCAAAGAAAGAGAATGCCACATTGCTCCGTCACTTTCCATCGATCATTGACTCGACAAAGCCAAGGAGGAGCTGCTCAGTCGCTTACCTCACATGGATAAGTGGAACCAGAGCAACCGTCAGTAGTTTGATGACCTAGTCCACTGGATTTAGGCATTGACGAACGCCGTCTAGCATCTGCAGCAAGCTATGGAGCAGCAGCAACCCCCGCAGCTCGCTCCCTTGATGGTGCCATATCGGCACAACCATCGAGATCAATCTCTAGTCCTAAAGAATCCTCCCTAAGGAATGCACTGATCGGTCTCTTCCGATTGGTAGGCACCCTTCCACCGTGGGTCCACCCATGGCAAATGGCACCGATCATCTTCTGATTTTTTCATAGGAGATTTGATGCTACATTATGCTCCCCAGTCCTAATGATCTCATCGAGATGAGGATCTTGAGCGAAAAATCTATGAGATCGAGTGTTGACTTGCTAAGGTCCAATTGGGCGGTAGAGGGGATGATGACGTCATTGGCTTCAGTTTTCAGCCACTCTTCATCTACTTTATCCTCCAGGAATCGATTTTGAGTCGGTTCAGAATATCGACAGTGGACCGTACGATGGCTCCACCAACCTCCTAGATCATCTAGAGGGCTATAAAGCCCTCATGATGCTCCGGGATGCCACAGACGCCCTCTTTTGCCTCGCCTTCCCAGCAACTTTGAAGAAGGTGGCATGGACCTAGTACTTTAGGCTTCTGTTGGAGTCCATCTCTTCCTTCGAGCAACTCAAACACCAATTCATTGCTCTCTTTGGCAATAGTCGGGTCCAACCGAGGACCTTGGACAATGTCTTCTCCTTCCACTAGAAAGAGGGAGAATCTCTGCACAACTATGTGGTACAATTTAATGTAGCCATGTTGGAGGTATGCAACTTGAACGAGGCCGTCACCATGTTGGCCTTGAAGCTAGGCCTCCGCAACAAGTGCCTCATTTACTCCCTTGACAAAACTTATCCGAGGGACTACACCGACCTCTTGGCCCAGGCCTGTAAGCACATGCGAGCTGAAGAGAGTTGGATTGTACGTCGGTAGGAGGTAGGTCGGACCTCCAAGAAGAAGCACGCACGGGAGAATGCGCACCTGACTCAAGATGAAGCTGAATCCTCCTAACTATCGAAGGCACTAAGGGCAAGGAGTCCACCTCAGTGCTACAACAGCTATGCCCTATTGATCACCCCTCGAGCCAAATACTGATGGAGATCGAGAGTAAAGGCTACCTCCATCGATGACTATCAATGAAAATCCTATCAACTTGATGGAACAAGTGGAAGTACTGTCGCTTCTATTGTGACCACGAATATGACACTAAGAGGTGCTGTCAGCTGAAGAATGAGATTGAGGCTCTCATTCATAGAGGCTACCTTGGCAAATACGTCCAAGAGCAGTAGGATCGAGCCCCCAGGAGCAACTCCGACGCCAATCTGACAAGGGCAACAACAACAATCACCTAACAACTAGCATCATCAACACAATCTCGAGCCTTGAGATCGATCGGGGGCAGGAATTAGATTGACACCGCTCCTATGTTACAGGCTTGGAACATCAAGGAATTCCAAATGTACCATCAGTAAGACTTGTAATCACTTATTTTATTAGTGATATTGCCTTTTTGTGAACTCTAATTATAGGTGAATAAGCAATGGCCAGATGATGCCAAAGGGGACAACCCTCTAGGAATCCCAAACCACCAATCAGCACTCCTTGCCTACGGGCAGGTTGAGCATGGATCGCATCGGCATCAGTCTTGAACGACGCTCTATGCCTATAGGTACATCGAGCACAGGATGAATTCACATCGGCTCCAAAATTGCTCCCTACCTACGGGCAGGTCTAGTGGAGGTCATCATTTCAGCCTACTCCCTATCTACAGATCGGTTGAGTGGAGGCCACCACTTTGGCCCATTCCCTGCCTACGGGCAGGTCGAGTGGAGGCCATCATTTCGGTCCACCCCCTACCTACGAGTAGGTCTAGTGAAGGCCCACTATCTTCCTATGGGTAGATTGAGTGGAGGCCATCATTTTGGTTTGCTCTCTGCCCACGGGTAGGCCGAGTGGAGATCGACACTTTGGCTCGCTCGATGGGTAAGTCGCGTGGAAGCCCTCATTCTAATCTACCTCCTATCGATTGGCAGGTGGATTGGAGGCCGAATTGATGTCAGCCTCAATCGGTGCTCCCTGACATGGGTAGGTCGAGCATGGGTCGCATCGACATTGGCCAAAATGTTGCTCTACACCTATGGGTGTGTTGAGCACAGGCCACATCGATAATAATTTCTTCAGACCATCTAGCATCCTTTGGCAAGGCATGTAGGTCCCATTCATGGCAAGGAGTCATGACAATTCAATACAATAGAAACAACAGTGGGGTCGATGAAGAAAAATAATTTATTGGACAAAGCGAACATTTATCATACAAAGGCAACGTTATAGGTACACAGATAGTAACAATTGAGAAAGAAAAGCTGCAAAGTGGTACCTCATTAATATCCTCAGTCACTAGTCTCCTTGACGAACCTGAGCTATGCCCAAGGTTTTCAAAGATATTTATGCGAGAGGACCTCCACCGGTAGAGAATGACGATCCACGAGAAAAGATATTGGTGAGGGCATAACTGACGCACCCCCGAGGACTCGTCCACCTCCAAGATGTTATCTTGGAGACCATCGAAAGATCACCTAGCTAGTGGGTAAGGAGCCTACTCTCAAAAAGATGGAAGGTCCCTCTCTAGAGCATGATGTCGAAGCAGCCTTTGATGACCACCAATCCGACTCCCTTGTCGGAGCAACGGATATTCCCAATGCCTCCCATGCCAAACCAAACTTCGCACCAATGTGCTTCTCCGAGGTATCCAACGGTCATTCGATCAAAGGTAGAGACTTCTCTGGCAGAAGAAAAGCCAATTGCCCCTAGTGGTGGATGAAGCAACTCCATCACATTATGCAGAGTCATGGGAAGATGACCGCCTTAAAGCTGCTGAAGACCTATTTATAGAGGAGATCAGAATTGAATGCTCCCAACCACTTCCCCTGGCTATGTGATAGGTGTCGCTAAATAAATGGCCTCAATGACTACACCCTCTGGCAGTCAGACTTTTGGATGTTTATTCCCACAGATCGCCTTTATTGGGATATGTTAATATTAAATGCGTGATTCTTTGGGTTTCCATGGGCACTATCCTTTAGGAGATAGTTTCTAAGATATTTCGCACCCACCCGAAGCCGCAGACATCAGAGTCAGCCAAGTCATCATGAAAGAAATGAAATCATGGGATATTCGGACATTCATTTGAACCTCGATGACTGGATCGATAGATCAATCCCTTGGAGATATCTTGGCTTAGGGGCTGAGATCTCTGAATACTAATCAGCAAATCGTCAACTATAGGAGATATCCTAACCCAAGTTAGGGCCTCCAAACATTTTGAAGATATCTTGGCTTAGGCTAAGATCTTTGAATAGCTGTCAGAGAAAATTTGACAATAAGGAGATATCATAATATGAGTTAGAACTTTCCACAAAGCAAAAATTGGAAGCTAACCACCTGCACTAGCAAATATTCAGAGATATCTCCGCTCAGGTTGAGACCTTTGATTATCGGATCGAAAGCAGTCCAATGATGAGATGAGGATATACTGGCCTAAGTCAGAACCTCTGTGAACCAATCTTGGAGATATCTCAGCTCTGGTTAAGATCTCTAAATACCGAGTAGGAGACGATCTAACTACGAGAAGAAGACATCTTGACCCAAGTTAGGACCTCCTGAAATAGAATCTTTGGACCTAGTTCGAGAACATCACTGAAGCCATTGACTTGGCAGATTCTATCCAGCAAAGTCAACATAGTCTTCAAAAATCTACAAAGAACACAACTCAGGGACAGCCCACATCCGAAAGGGACAACCAACAGATAAGGCAACTGAGCAATGAAGAGACATCCATACCAAGCCAAAACCTCTACAAATCTTTGAATTGATATGAAAACAAACTTTGAGATCAAATCAATCGATAAAATGACTTGCTAAAAGAGCTCGAACTTCTTCCAAAGCAAGCGACTTAGGCAAGGCTTAAAGATGGAAGAGGTTTCGGAGAAGCAACCATCAAGAGCGCAATCACTTAGGTAAAGACAAGTTCTTTTCATTAATATTTAAGAAGTTTTCCAAAAGAAAAGGTGCTTAGGTGCTAGAAAAAGTGAATACAAGATGGATGAGGATTTATTCTCCATCCGAAGAGAAGGCCCGACTTCATCATCGTAGTTGTTGAGAAGGAGATGTCTGAGATCTAGCTTTGGGGCCATCCGCTCCATGCAGGCCATGCAATTATTAAAGCCCTAGATGAAGTCGGTAGTGGTGATGCTGACGACGTCCTCCTTATATGCTGTCGAGGCCTTGAAGTTGCTGATGCAGTAATTTTAGACCACATCGAGGATCCACAAGAATCAGAAGCCATGACATCCCACCAAGTTAGAAAGGGCTTATCCTATGCCCCGCAGAAGGAGCCAGGCCATGGCCTGACAGAGGGCCACGAACTGGCTCACAGGCAACAGTAGGGAATCACCCAACTTGGTGGTCCTTGCTATTTTGGATGAGGATTCCCCATGGATGATGGCCATTCTTCCTTGATCAGATGCTTCACAGACCACATCGATGGTATCATAGTTGTAAAAAGGGGGACCCTGATCAATAACTATGGAAGGAAGAGAGGCTAGACTGATGAAATCCTGCAAAACGAATAACCTCTCCTTATATAAATCCCGCATGGCATAGGCGCGGCCATCCAATAGCCAAACCATAGCCTCCCCGAAGCAATAGGCTATGTGACTCTCCAGTTCTGTGGACAACCACCAAAAGGGACTTTGTGAATTCTCGCAACCCAATATGTGGCAAATTCTGACAAACCCAAAGGCAATTCCTAAAGCTAATTCCTTCAGGACCTACAATAAACATTCCAGAGTGGGTGATCAACAACCGTTGGCACTTAGCCTTTTGAGACTAAATTAATAGACCACCTCAAACCGCCCATACTTCATATATGCATTGAGATTTCTAAAGCGTCAAATCTCTCCAAATCATGATGGCCTGACTCACGAAGTGGCAAATCAATGGCCAAATGGGATAGTGCGACAAACCTCCTGAAAGTTGATGGCTCAGATTCGTCCACTCAATTAGACCTTAAGGATATGTCACCCCTCAAAACTATTTCTTCATCTGAAGCCACCACTTCGGACTCGAAAATGGGGCAAATGTTATAGGGTCATGCCACCTCAGTCGTGATTCTTGAGACTCATCCTTGAAAATCCTGGGACAGAGATGCCATGGCAAAATGATCGCACCAGCTTGGGGACCCTCTGATCCCCAGATTGAAGTATGATCGATCTCTGGGTCGGTACTCTATCATCCACGAAAATGAAACCTACAAACTTCACCGACCTCCGGGTTGAGATACCACCGATCACCAACGATAAAGTTTTGCGGACTGTGCTGATGGAAAACGAAGTAGGACGATATGTTGGCTATGCGCCGACCTCATCCTATCAACTCTACTTGCTGCATGGGAAAGTAATTGGAATCTCTCAATAAGCTCCCAAAATGTGGCCACGTGGGTGTAACGACACCTACGACTAACAGCTTATAGGCTCAGGCCTAACAACCTATGGGTTAGGATATAACAAACTCCGACATCTCCCTATATAAAAAGTTAAAAGGAGAACCCTCTAAGGAAGACTTTGGTATGCTAATTCAAGAGTCCGTACTCTCTCTTTCTTTTTGTGCTCAAAGTTTCAATTAACTTAAGTATCAAAGGGTCCTTTGCCGAAGGCCCCCTCTATCTCCTCTGGTGTGAGCAGATTTTTTTTTTTGCAGACCCGATCCGATGTCCAGGCACTATGGTTCTCGCCTCCATCATCAGCCATATTAGCAGCACCATTCTTTTCACCATGGTAAATAGATTTATTATGGTACAATCAATGTCTATTGTAATATTCAACAAAAACATCAATATTGAGCTGTACTCTATATGCTTATATTTCTCTCTGTCTCCAAACTGGTATACTTGCTCTTGTTTTGAAAGAAATTATATTCTTTTCAATTGAGTTTTTATTATACTAAGAATGATCAAAAGAAAATATATATAATTGATCAAATTGGGGGATCAGCCATCTGTCCTATTTGTCTCTCTAATGCAACAAATGTGCTAGATTTTAGATTGATAATATGGAAAAATAATTAACGAGTTCATTCTTATTAGTAATTATAATATAATTAATAAAATTCAAGTTCTAGCTTATATATATATATATATTCTCTTGTCCCGTTCAATAATACTTGTGATATCCCCACGAAGAACGGACCATGTTGCAATAATAACCTGGCCCTTATCAACATTAGAAGGTAGTATAGGTCTTTCAAACTCACGAATTATGCTTCCATATCTTCAAATATGAGTGGCCAGTAATAATGCCAAACAATAGGCTAATTTATATATCATGTTAACTTATTCATCCACTACCTATGAGTCAAATTTAAGCTACAGTATAAAGTTATAAGCTGCGATTTTTTATGGTGGGTATTTTGCAATACAAAGACATATCATCTGAGATCATAGAGATGGATGGCTGTCTAACAACTAATTGATCTCATAAATTTTGCACCACAGAGACATATCATCTGATCAAGAAAATGGATGGCTGTCTAACAACTAAGGATGATGCTTGCATATAGCATGCAAAAGATGTGGCTCATCGTACCCTATTCGATAGCCATCCAAATAATGTGGCATCAAAGAATGATAGCTGTTTGGAGTGTTGCTGTTTATTTTGAACTCGTTTGTATTTATTTGATGCAGATTCATATTTATTTTAAAATTGATTTATGTTTATTCCAATCAAAATTTATGTTTATCCTATATAAATTGTATTGGGATGAGTAATACAGATCAGACAGATCACGTTTTGTCTCCAACAATAAACATAAATTTTATAGGATAAATACAAACGTTGGATAGAATAAAAATAAAATTATCTAAAATAAATATAAATAAATTTAAAATAAATAAAATAAAAAATAAAATATTTTAGAATAGATACAAATTCTATAGGACAAATAGAAATATTTTAGAATAAACATAAACTCGAACAATAACCTTTGCACGTATGGGCTTCTATTTTATCCATATTAACGGCCCGATTTTTTATACATTTTCATCCCATCCATATTAATGGCTTGGCATTTTCATATTTTTCAATTACATCTATATTAATGGTTTATTTTTTTTATATTTTTTCATCCATAATAGCCTCATTTGTTTAATACTTTTCACCCTCTCTGCATAAATGATCACTCTTTTTAATAATTTTCAATCCTATCCCCATTAATGCTCTAATTTTTTATTTTTAAAATCAAATGGATGAGAAAAGTGGCCATTTATTTTTTTTTCTTGCATAGAGATCTATATGGATTGGATCGTAGGGAACCTGATTGGATTGGGTTCAAAGCCAATTAACTGGAGCCTAATCTACCTATACACACACACATACATATATAGAAAGATACATACATGTATGTATGTATGTATTGATACATACATACATGTATGTACGTATGGATAATACATGTATGTATGTATGGATACATACATACATATATCTATCTATATACACACACACACGCACATATATACATACATACATATATACATAGACATATGTATATATACATAGATAGATATACGCAAATATACATACATATATAAATGTGTATATATATATATATATGTATATGTATATGTATATGTGTATATGTATATGTGTGTATATATACATATATACATACATACATACAAACATACATATATATAAATACATACATACATACAAACATATATATATATATATATATAATATATATATATATATATCTATGTATGTAAGTATGTATATATATCTATGTAAGTATGTATATATATATATATATATATATACATAGACACACACACACACACACACATATATATATACTAATATATTATTATATCTATGAATGT
>KE510085.1:0-10295 GCA_000441515.1 Elaeis oleifera | reverse complement strand
GTGCATGCCCAGAATGAGTTGCTTTTTGTATCTCTTCACACATCAGATTAGTGTGAAATTTTTTCACATAAACCTTTCTTCAAATAGAAAGGCCATCACCAAATGACATGTTATTTGGATAAGAGTTCATATGTGAGAAGTACTCTTCACCGAAGGGACGTGCGAGCACCTTCTCCCTATCGTGCGTGCGCATGCCCAGAAAAGGGTGTGAAAAGTAACCTTTCTTAATCTGATAATTTTTTAGATTTTTACCACATGATCAGCACTTAAAACTAATCCTTATCACAGAAACTATCAGATAAAAAGTCACTTAAGACTCCCTAATAAAGGAGTCTTCATGTCCCTTCATGCATCCAGAAAAATTGTTGCGCACGTAACAATGTTTCAACAATTTTTTCATGCACAATCGGATAGATTTTCATACTTCAAAAGGTGTGCTAGGTGGCTCATCATCTGACCTATTCGTCATAAAATAGAGGCCCAAAACAGAAGGATTCTTAGCCCTTCTCTATGCCACAAATAAAGTATGCATGCATTTTGCATATTAGCACCAAGAGTCCTTCTTAAGTTGGACTCTTAGTTATTTGGCATGTACACCAGATATGATGCCTCTTTTTGATTGCTTCTAGGTGGCTTGACCTGATCCAAATACCCACCAAATTGGGCTAGCAAATGAGCAAGGCATGAGATCAAATTGATCTCTAAAAGAGCTAGGGATTCCACATGTGTTAGCATGCTTATCGGAACCCTAATTGAATCCAAAATTCTAATCAACCCTTTTCAAAGGGTCTTTGGCTAATTTTTATATATGTGTGACCCATTAGGTTCCACATATAGCTAGCATTAGGTTCAGATGCAAGTTCACCTAATTTGATTAGAATTTAATCTAACCGATTTAGGTCCAATCGACCTAATCCAATTTCAGTAATTAGAACTCTTTCTAATTGGCATTTGAATTAAACTCTTTAATTTGATCAAAAATCTACAAGTCAAGATTGATGTCTAGCAATATATCATGACTATCCAAAAGATATGAATATTTGATAAAATATCAAATATGCCCTTCAGTGGCAAGTTACAATGCAATATAATCTTTCGATCATCCCAGCACCCTGAATATGTTCATTATTATGGCATCATGTCAAACTCAAACACACATTCATATCGATTCTTAATTAAACAATGATGACTCCAATAAAGAAGCATTAGAAACTCTTTCTAATCTCCTTCCTACTTTTAGCCAAAAAATTTTTTCCTGAGTAATCTACGAATGAGAATACACAGGATGCGATCTCCTCTTACTAGGAGTAATCGATTCCATATTGACCTACTCACAACCTACGTACACACTCCTACCATATCCAGAACACTCCATACATGTCTTAAAGTCATGCTTGAGTATAAACTAAAATATGAATTTATTTGCATAAGATTTCATGGTGATCTCAGATCTAAGGATCACTAGCACAACTCCTACTTAGAGAATCATCTTTGACATGCAAGTAAGACTTCTATAAGATGTTCTCTTTCATCGAGTCAATTCAGTGGACTCATTTTCAAATGAGTACCCACATCCTTATATTAGTGTTCTATATAAGTGGCTAGTGAGATCTGCCACCCTCTCCATCGAGCATACATAGGATGTACCAGTCTATCCAGAATATTGATCCCTGACTCAATGCTCCTACGACCAGAAATGTTTAAGATTAGAATTTTAGGGTTGTAGATCTTACTAGCATGACCCGTTCATGTCTCCTAAAATTATTGCCCAAATCTTTGGGGTTCATCATAATCTTAGACATAATAAGATGCAGCTAATATGATGAATCAATACCTCAAATAATAAATGTCATTACATGAGTTGAAAATTATAAAGAAAGTTCCATCGCAACACACTTACGATTGGCTTATAGGGTACTCTTCTTTCATTGATTAGTATAAAAATTATTCCTATGCTATCAGCTTAGGTTTGAACCTATGAGATTATACGCATTAGAAGATTTGATCAGATCTGATGGCTGAAGAGTCCAATTGGATTGTGACTCAGGTGAAGAGTCCTACTTAGACTAGGACTTTATGGGAGAGTCCCATTGGGACTGAGACTCTACCATTTATGAAGAATTAATTAGTAAATAGATTACTAATTGACTCAATTTGATTAAGTAAAGAGCTTTAGAATAAGTCTAATTGAATTAGATTTAGTTCGACTCAGATTGGGATTGATATGATCAAATCTGATTATAAGAATTTGATCTTGATTCGATCAGGGTTTGAACTCTGCTAATTCCTAATAGAGCTAAAAATTTGATGAGATATTTAAATTTTAATTGAATTAGGTTCATTTCTATCAGTGGTTTTAATCTAAATTTGATTTGGATTAGAATTAAATTAGAAATGAAGAGTCCAAGTCAGACTAGGACTCTATCCTTATCTTTTGTGCCACATCTGGATCTATGCCAATTTCTTCATGCCTAATTGAATTTGGGTTGTGATTTTCAGTATCATGAGAAAGAATCCAATAAGGGTGGTTGGCTATAGCTGATGAGTCATAATATTATCTCTTATCCAATTCGAATGCGATCCGAATTAGTGATAAGATGCAAACTAGAAAAGAGATTTTTCGTATATGGTATATTGTTGGAGTCATGTTATTTTTTTTATTTTTTTAAAGAATAATTTAAGATGAGAGACTTTAGATTCCTTCTCCATATCTTAATAATTTTTAAAAGTTTTTTGAGATGCCAAAAGTAGGTTTTGGCATTGATTCATGGCACCCTTTCTTGGAAAGTCCCAATTCCTAGTCTATAAAAGGAGACCCCTCTCTTGGACATCCCGTAATCAATTCTCTTATGAATTTTTATTTCAAAACCTTTTTCCTCATCCTCTCTTAATTTTTCAGATCTTCTATCACTTTGGAGTATCTAAGATGCTTGTAGAAAAGGAAGAGATCACTTGTCGAAGTTGTTCACAGACTAGCATCTCTGAGCCCCTAGTTTGCACCAGTCTTCATGTGGATTTTTCTATAGAGACCAGATGACTTTGTGTGGTTATGAGCAACCTGAGGAATACCCTCTCCAACTATTAGACTATAGGAGATCAAGATCAAAATTTATTTGGTAATGATCTCTAACTTGTTTTGATTCCTATTGTAAATCTAATAGTTAGATCTAGAATTTCAACATCGATGAGATTGATGTGATTTTATTTTTAGATCTAATATATATATATTTTATATTAAAGATTATGATATAGTAGTCTAAAATTAGATCTTATACATATAATTAGATTTAAATTTTTAATCTATTATTTCACTGCATAAATTTAAATTGCATGCACTGTACTACCATAAATTTTTTTCAACTGGTATCAAAGAGAGGTTATTTTGATATGAATTAATATAATTTTAGACCTAATTTTTTATTATTAGATCTGATTATTTATGATTTAGATTAGATCTAAATTAACTTATTTTGAATCTGATTATTATTTATTTAGATTAGATGTTCTGAGTAGCAAAGTACTCGGATTGGGTAATCACCAGGCCATCCGATCATAGGAGCAAGTAGAATTTTATGATCCTCTCCTCTCATTCAATGGGGTGCTCTTCATGACGTGTAAGGGTGCCACTGTGAGGTCCTATGAAGAAAAAAATGAAAAGAAAAATTTACTTTCTTGTAATACCCTAGATTTTGAAACCCTAGGTATTGTTGTATGTGATGCAAGTTGCAAAGATGGTTAGTTATATCTAATCTTATTTAATCAAAATTATTTTGATTTAAATTATAAAAGTTTAGATTTGATCTAAAAAATTTTATGATTTGATGTAAGAAGTTTACATAAAAATTATTTTCGAAACATTAACCATGTTGATGCAAAATTTAATTGAGAATTAAGTATCAAGCTGATTGGATCTAGAATTATGATTTAGATCTAATGACATTGCATAAAACATGGGCTTGAATTAGTTCAAATTAGATCCTTCTCTTTAATTGGGTTAGACATAAGGTTAGAATCAAAAATTAATTGACCATGTAGAAAATTGATTAAGTCTAAGTAAATATTGAATTAGATTAATCAAAATTTATCTAGTACAATAGTTGTAGATGATCAAGTTCATGTCTTTGATTAGACCAAATGGATCTTGATTGTGGCTCAGTGGTTGAACCCAAATCATTAGGTTGGTCAAATTAAACTAGTTAACCAATTAGTATCTAAGTTAAGTTTGGCATTTCGACCGGTGGTTTTTAATTAGGAGCAGCTTACTTGGCCATTTCGATAGAATATAAGGCAAGTTTAGCAGACCCTCCCGCCAATCTCACTTACCTGGCTAATTTGGTGAACTAAATTTTGATTAGATAGCTAAGTGATTCGAGTTAAATCATGCCATTAAGATTAATCAGTGTGACTAATCTAGGTGCCAGTTCAATCAGTATGACCTAACCCGATTCAGTGATCTGGTGAAGTCAGTAGGAAGATTATAGACTACTGATTGATTCTTTCTTCTCTTCTCTCTTTCTAAATCGATTAAACTCTCTAAATTATTAGGTCCCTAAAATGAGCTGGTTATGGTGATAACTAGATCATAGCCTCCCATTAAGGTGAGTGATAATGGGTCCATTATTTTGAATGACATTGTAGGCACCATCCGTCTGGTGTCCTCTCCGAATGATGGAATTATCATTCACATATGATGACTCTATTAAACTATCTGATGATGGTTGGATTGATCAAGCCATCCTTGGACCTGATCATTTATTAGATAGAATCACTGAGTAGGTTTATGCTAATAGTTTGACCTAATCAAAACTTTCAGTGGAGGTCCTCACCTACTGAATAAAATCGGAGACTAAATTAAATACTAAAAGTTATTTAGAGAAATAATTAATTGAGAACTTACCCATAGGTACATATGGATTGATCGAGCCATCTTCGGGCCTATATGTAGTCTATGTGGATTCTAGTATCCACTAAGAAATTAAGGTAATTCTTCGAATTGAAGGTAGAGGCTATCAATTCATATAAAATAATGGGAGGACTTTTAGACCAAAGTCTAAATCTTTAGGATTAATAAATTCATATACTAATTAGGTTTTTTACTTTCTTTGTGTGTACAGATATGGCCTCAACTTATCACTCCGATCACTGTTGGACAGTGAGAAGCTTACCGGACTGAATTTCGATAATTGATATCAAAAGTTAAAGATTGTCTTGGAGAACGAGCAGATTTTTTATGTGATAATAGATCTGACACTTGAGGAGCCTACTCCTAACATCCGAGGAGTAGTTCGAGACACTTATTTGAAGTAGCTCAATGACCGCACCATGGTTTGTTGCATCATGCGGGCCTCCATAAACAATGAGTTCGGTCGAAAGTTTGAAGAAGCTCAACCAGAGGAAATGCTTCAAGTGTTGAGGGATTCTTATGGTACTTCTGATGATGTTGAGTGGCACAAGACTAGTTGCACCATTTTTCAATACTCAGATGAGAGAGGATGCATCTGTTACCAATCATGTATTATACATGATCGAGCAGATTGAAAAATTGAATAAACTTGGCTTTCTTTACATTAATAGCTGGGGAAGGATGCGATCCTAAACTCTCTACCCAAGTCTTACCTGTCGTTCCTCAGTCATTTCAGAATGACAAAGCCTATAGTCAACTACCACGGTCTGTTGGGGTTGCTACAGACTTTTGAGAAAGATCACCAGCTCTACAAGGAGACAGTAAATCTAGTGAGAGGATCTTCTTCGGATAATTATCACTCTTTAAGAAAGAGAAAAGAAGAAGAATAAGAAGGTGCCTGATGCTGGGAGTCAGTCCCAGAAATCTAAGTTCAAAGCTGATCAAAGTCAGACAGAATACTTCTTTTGCAAGAAGTAGGATCACTGGAAGAGGAACTATCCTCAGTATATTGCTTCCCTTGATTCGAACAGGCCAAAAGAGAAGAAGCAATCAGTTGCTGGATAAGGTACTTATGTGATAACACTTTGTAACTTCTCTCTTATAGTTACAATGACCTGGGTATTGGATATTGGAAGCCCTACTCATATTTGCAATTCGATGTACGGTCTTCAGGTCACTAGGAGATTTGGAGAAGGTGAGAGATTCTTGACTGTTGGAGATTGAAGATCAGTTTCTGTTCTAGCTTTACGAATCATCAAGCTTGTATTCGAGTCTCAATATATTATTTTTAATGAGTGTCATTACTGTCCTAATTTTATTTAAAATATTATTTTTGTAGGCCTTTTGGTCCATTCCAATTATGAAATATCAATAAAAAAAAATTTGTGATATCATTTTGAATGGTATTACAATTTTAGTGGATAGTTGAACAATAGTATCTATATTGTATCGGGGCCTAATGTAATATACATTTTAAATAAATATCCTAGAATAGATGATGTCACAGATGCCAACCTTTGGCATTGTAGGTTTGGTCATATCAATAAGAACAAGATGAACAAGCAATGCCTGGTCATATCAATAAGAACAAGATGAACAGATTTGCTCAAGAAGAAATTCCTAATAAAGATGATTATGATTCGTCACCTACCTATGAGTCTTGTTTGCTTGGAAAGATGATCAAGTCATCTTTTATTGAAAAGATGAATGAGCCAGTGATGTGCTGGGTCTGATACATACTGATGTATGTGGATGCATGAGCACATGTGTTAGAGGAGGGTACAACTACTTTATTATGTTCACAGACGATCTATCTAGGTATGGATACGTCTACTTGATGAAATATAAGTCCGAATCATTTAAAATATTCAAACAGTTTCGTAATGAAGTAGAGAAACAAATTGAAAAAGATATTAAAACTCTTCAGTCTGATCGAGGAGGTGAATACCTTTCCAGTGAATTTCTGACATATCTAGTAGAGAATGGGATTCTCTCCTAATAGATCCCTCCAGGGACACCACAGCATAATGACATCTCAAAAAGGAGGAATCAAACCTTGTTAGACATGGTTCGATCCATGATGGGGTTTGCAACTCTATCAATTTTTTTTGGGGATATGCACTTGAAATAGCCTGTCTTGTGCTCAATAATGTTTCGAACAAGATAGTTAATAAGACACCATATAAGATATGGTCAGGACATAGGCCGAACCTCTCTTACTTTAGGATTTGGGGATGTCCGATTTCAAACTGACAAGCTCAGTCCTAGGCCCGATAAGTATAATTTTGTAGGGTACCCAAGAATAAGGGGATATTACTTTTACCTACCTGCTGAACAAAGATGTTTATCAGCAGTAAGACATATTTTTGGAAAAAAATTCCTTAGTGAAGGAATAGGTGCCTTTAAAATCGAGCTTAACGAAGTTCGACAGGTAGAAGAACCAACACCAATGATTGAATCTGAACCAGATTTGATGAGATCAAACCTGGAGCCCAATGAACAAACATCCTTAAGGTGATCCGATAGAGTACCATGTCAGTCGGATAAATACTTAGGTTTCTTGGTCTGAGACGGAGATCCTGTCGAACTCGTTGAGAATGATGAGGATCCGATCACTTACATGGATGCGATGCAGAGGTCCAATTCTGATAAATAACTTGAAGCCATGAGATCCGAAATGGAGTCTATGAAGGTCAACAATGTATGGATATCAGTTGACCCACCTGAAGGGGTTAAATCCATAGGGTGTAATGGGTCTTCAAGAGGAAGAGGGGTGCAGACAGAAAGGCAGAGATCTATAAAGGTCATTTGATTGCCAAGGGTTATCGTCAGTATTATGGTATTGACTATGATGAGATATTTTTTTCTGTAGAAATGCTCAAATCTATTCGGATCATGCTTGCAGTAGCAGCATACTTAGACTATAAAGTTTGACAAATAGATGTGAAGACAGCTTTTCTAAATAGAGAGCTAAACGAAGAGATGTATATGATACAACCTGAAGGATTCATATCCTCAGATGAGTCCAAAGTGTGCAAGCTTCAGAGATCCATTTATGGATTGAAGCAAGCATCTCAAAGTTGAAACATATGTTTTGATAAGATGATCAGAACATATGACTTTGTTAGGAACGGAGAGGAACACTGCATATATAAGTGGGCAAATGGTTCAATAATTATATTTCTTATATTGTATGTGGATGATATTCTCTTAATCAAAAATGATGTCCCTGCATTATAGGGAATAAAAATTTTGCTGTCGTCACAATTCTCTGTGAAGGATCTGGGAGAAGCAGCCTACATCCTAAAGATGAAGATCTATAAAGATAAATCTAAGAGGCTGCTCAAATTTTCTCAATCCACGTACATAGATACCATGCTGAAACAATTCAGCATGGAGAATTCTAAAAAAGGCTATCTTCCGATAGGCCAAAAAATTTTCTTTCGAAAGGAGATTGTCTGACAACTCCTCAAGAGAGAGAGCATATAAGTAGAGTTCTATATGCTTTAGAGTGGGTTCTATTATGTATGTCATGATATGTATGAGATTAGATGTGGCATGCTCATTAGGAGTAGTGAGTAGATATTAGTCTGATTCAGAAAAAACCACTAGAAGGTCGTAAAGACCATTCTTAAGGATTTAAGAAATACTAAAGATTAGTGGCTTGTATATGGTGAAACTAACTTGAAACATGTGAGATTCACTAACTCCAGCTTTTAGTTAGACCATGATGATAGTAAGAGTGTGTTGGATTATATTTTATTCTAAATGATGGAGCAATTTGCTGAAAAAGTTTCAAGCAGAATACTGTGACAGACTCTATTTGAGAAGCGGAGTATATCACAACATCCGATGCTGTGAAGGAAGCTGTATGGTTGAGAAAGTTCATCGACGAGCTTGGAGTGGCACTCTCCATTGATGGCCCTGTTTTGTTATACTGCGACAATACTGGAGCCATTACTCAAGTGAAGGAGTCGAGATCCCATCAGCACACCAAACATATTTTGCGCCATTATCATCGTATCTGGAAGATCGTCGATCGAGGTGATGTCGACCTTTAGAAGATCGATGGGAGAAAAATTTGACCAACCATTTGCTAAAGCTCTCAGAATCAAAGAGTTTGATGACCACAAATTGAAGATGGATATACAATACTATACCGATTGGCTTTAGTCCAAGTGGGAGTTATTAAAAATATATTCCAAAGTCAATCGTTAGATGATTGTACTCATCTTATAATTATATAAAATTTTATTAATAAAATTATTTGATATTTTATTACAAATTGACCATCTTTGAACTCTTGTATTATAATGAAGTCCTTAGGACTATTATTAATCGATAAAGAAGGATTTATCGTTAAGTCCTTAAAATATTCGCGACCAAACGATACACTATTACTAGAACGATAGCGATATCAAGTGTAGATCATTGTATGCCATATAAGTTGGTTGTCCTCTTAACCAAAGAGTGTGGAGATACTGTTATAGCATGTAGATAGAATATAGGAGTACATTCGCATCGAACGTGACTATGTGCCGAGCACTCTACTTTCAAGAGTAGCTTGTGAAGAGTATGGATATAAGTATCTCTCTGATCTGAGACTACCATGGTGACTTATAAGCAACTCACTGTACTTTAATATCAGACTATTTGAATTTTTAACTTAGTAATGGAAGGATACTGAGTGCAGTCAAATACTTATCAAGTCGGTGTATGAGTCAAGATGGAATTGACCCCTCTCAGTTGGTAGAAGATATGCATCAGTGTATTTCAATTTAGCAAAATTTTGATCAGGATAATCTATGAGATGGATTTGAAAGGTTGAAATATAATGTAGTTGACTTAATTAGGATTGACAGTTAAACCCTACGTCACTTTGAGCATTTTGGTCAAAAGAATGAATTATACGGTAACCATACGCCAGTAGGTTCTAGAAGGTTGCTCTGCAACACTTGGACCTATCCAATCATCGGATCATCATTGCTAGATGGTTACATTGATTGGTATAGAAAATTGTTTCTCTGCTACTAGCTTAGGTTCGAACCTATGGGTTCATATGCATTAGAATATTTGATCAGATCTGATGGCTGAAGAGCAATTGGATTGTGACTCTGGTGAAGAGTTCTACTTGGACTAAGACTTTGTGGGAGAGTCCCCCTGAGATTGAGACTCTACCATTTATGAAGAATTAATTAGTAATTAAATTATTAATTGACTCAATTTAACTAAGTAAAAAGCTTGGGAACAAGTCTAATTGAATTAGATTCAGTTCGACTCAGATTGGGATTGATATGAACAAATCCGATTACAAGAAAATTTGATTCTGATTCGATCAGAGTTTGAACTCAGCTAATTTCTAATTGGGTTAGAGATTTAATGAGATATATAG
>KE510077.1:0-15640 GCA_000441515.1 Elaeis oleifera | reverse complement strand
AAATCAGGTTCTAAGATCTACTATTTAGATCCTAGCTTCTATTTATAATAAAAATAAATAACAAAATTTAAAGAGCATAAATAAATTGGTACTAAGATCTACTAACTAGATCCTAGCATCTACTTGCAATAAACATAAAAGACAGAGATTTAAAGTGCAAAAAATAAATTTTACATTAATTAAATTGAAATTCAAGTATAAAAAATTTAAATAAAATAATAAAATAAATAAAATAAACTATAATAAGGATCTGAAGTTGATCAGCTCAATCTCGTCGGAAAGATAGTTGATGACCTCTCCTTCTTCTTTCATTCTCCGTAAAGCAAACTGACTTCTCTTCTTCCTCTCCTTGGATTTTAATCTATTTTTTTTTCTAATTTTTCTTACTATTCTATTGATTTTTTCTTCTTTCTTAGATTTATTCTCGGACCTCTTATTTATAAGTAATTTTTACCTTTTTTGGTAGCAAAAGAAGTCCTAAAATCCTTAAAAAATGTATTATACTCGTATCATAAATTCCTGGCCATCGGATCATCAATGAACCACTCAGATCAGCCCAAAATTCACCATTTAAATCCTTTTCAGGGTTTGAATCAATGCTGGTCGTTGGATCGTACCTCAAATGAGATCTGGACCATCGATCAGCACCTTTCATCTCCTATTCAAAGTCGGAAACCACCACAGCCGTCGGATCGGATGATAGATTGAATTTCGACCGTCTGATCATGCATTTTCTTTCGCCTCGCCCGTAGACTGCGCCTGTGGACCGCAAAACTGTTCTATGGACCTAACCTTTGTGGATCGAGCGGTCGGTCCACCGTGCATCGAAGGTAATAAAAATTATTTTAAGATATTTTTGCTTGATTTTTTTTTGATTTTTATCTGAAAATAGAAAAAAAATATGTATTAAATTTTAAAATTTTATTATTTTGATACTTAAATTCTCAATTAAATTAATATCTATTTTCCATAAATATGATCTAATTTCATATTTTTAAAAATTATCTATTTTGTAAGAAATTTAATTTATTTATGAATTAGATTTTTGGAAGATGTTAGCACCAAAAATTATCAAAAATATTTAAAATAAATATAAAAATATGTCACTTATAATGAACCTCTGATCTATACGAAAGCTATCATGAGTAGGGGCTCAGACAAATGGTTAGAAGCTATAAAATCTAAAATAGACTCAATATTCTCCAACCAAGTGTGGACTTTAATTGATGCACTAGAGGGTGTGACTCCTATTAGATGCAAAAGGGTCTATAAGAAAAGATTGGAGCAGATGGTCAAATTGAAACCTATAAAGCCAGATTGATGGCTAAAGATTTCAGACAAAAATAAGATATTGATTATGATGAAACATTCTCACCTGTTGCTATGCTCAAATCTATTCAGATTATGCTTGCAATAGGAGCATACCATGATTATGAAATCTGGCAAAAGGATGTGAAGACCATCTTCCTTAATAGTTATCTTGAGGAAGAGATTTATATGTCACAACCAGAAGGATTTATCTCAAGTGGAGAGCAAATCAGGTATGCAAGCTTAAGAAATCTATTTATAGATTAAAGCAAGTCTTGAGAAGTTGGAACATCCATTTTGATGTCACAGTTAAAGAGTTTGGCTTCATAAAAAATGTAGATAAACTTTATGTGTATAAGAAGACTAATGGGACTGTTATTGTCTTTTTAATTTGTATGTGGATGACATACTTCTCATTAGGAATGACATCTCAATGTGATAATCGGTCAAGATATGGCTATCAAGCAAATTTTTCATAAAGGACTTGGGTGAAGCATCCTATGTACTTAGTATAAAGATCTATAGGGATAGATCTAAGAAGATGTTAGGCTTATCTTAGTCTAGATACATAGATCTTGTGCTAAAAAGATTTAGTATAGATAGGAGTAAAAGAGATTACTTATCCATGAGTCATGGCATACATCTCTCTAAAAGATGTCTTTTAAGACACCGAAAGAGAGAAATAGAATGAGTTCTATTCCTATGCTTCGATAGTAGGGTCAATAATGTATGATATGCTATATACCAGGTCTGATGTGGCCTATGCCTTAGGCATAGTTAGTAGATTTCAGGCTGATCCAGATGAGGATTATTGAAAAGCTGTAAAATATATTCTTAAGTACTTGAGAAGGACTAAGAATATTTTTTTGGTATATGGAGGATCTGATTTAAAACTAGAAGGATATTCTGACTCTAGTTTTTAATCAAACCTTGATGATAGTAAGTCCACTTCAGAGTATATCTTTACTTTAAATAGTGGAGCAGTAAGTTGAAAAAGTTCTAAGCAGCAGACTATAGCTGACTCAACCACTGAGGAAGAGTACATAGCTACAAGTGAAGCCATCAAGAAAGTTGTCTGAATGAAGAAGTTCATCACTAAATTGGGTGTCGTTCCTGAGATTGAGAATCCAGTACCACTTTACTGTGATAATACTAGAGCAGTTGCTCAAGCAAAGAAACTGAGGTCTCTGTTGAGATTTGATGCCTCAAGATTCGATCTACATTGAGCTCTCAGCAAGGTCCAAGATGACAAACAGAGTCCAACGAGCCCAAGAACAGTCCAAACGGAGTCCAGACAATGAAGATATGCATGAAAGAAGGCCTGAAGTAGGTGGCACGACCTACGAGGTGATAGAGGGTGGGCAGCGGTGCAGTCAGGCCTAGTGGATGCACGTGTGCAGGAGCACACGGCCCAGCACAAGTGCACGCATGGATCGACCTAGTGGGTGTGCGGGTGCCTAGGCCCAGCATCCTATCATGGTCCACCATGGATTGCAGGGTACTGGGCGGTCCATGGAGGTTGTGTGGACTAATCACACGGTCTACGTGTGGTCCAGGGGCGTTTGTGTGCAATCCGACGATCCAAATTGCATGCGATCATGATCAGATAATCGAAACTCAATCCGAACGTGATCAGACTTGATCTGAGGCTATAATGTATGATCGGACAGCTCTGGTGCGAGCCGATCATGATCAGACAGCCATAGATGGTTTTAGGATTGATTTGGACTCGATATTCCTAGTGTAACACTATTTTAGAGATTCTGGAGCCTATATAGCTTCGATTATCGAGCCGTTTATTGTGTTATATAGCTGGTGACGTCCTGGAAGTACAAAAAGGCTTCAAAAAAAGTTTCAAAAAACTTTTGTAAGGATTTTGGAATTTCTTATTAAGAGACTCTTGTATAAAGATTGAGTAGTGAGTTCCTCATGTATTGTTGTATTTTATTCTCTCATAGTGAAGCTCGCATATCCCATGGAGATAGGCTTGAGTCCGATCCATAAATTTGTATTGTGTTTCTTATTTTATTTCTTCTTTCTTTCTACTGCAGCACGTGGTACCGGATCCTATACAACAATTGGTATCAGAGCAAGGTGGTACCAGAGCATAGGTTGCGGTGGTGGTGATCGAGATAGAAGATGGAGAAGACAAGCATAATCAAAATGGAGATCAATCGATTTGATGGAAAGAGTAATTTCTCCTTGTGGCAAGTGAGGGTGAAGGACATGCTTATCCAGTAAAGGTTGATTGATGCTCTTTTATGTGAGGAGAAGCCGACTACCATAGAAGTGTAGGATTGGAAGCAGCTCTAGATGCGGACGGTGAGTACGATCCGCTTGTACCTAGCAGATGAGATGGTGATACATGTACTTGATGAGACTTATCCGATGGTACTGTGGTCGAAGCTTGAGGAGTTATACATGACAAAGTCTCTCACCAACACACTCTTTTTCTGGAGGCAGTTCTACTAGCTGTGGATGACTGAGGGACAAACCGTGCAGGAGTATCTCAGCCACTTTCAAAAGATCCTCACCGACCTCCTCAGCATTGACGAGAAAGTTGAGAAGAAAATTAGGACGCTGGTCTTGCTAGCATCGCTTTCCCCTTCATATAAGTCCTTGGTAACTACTCTTCTAGTAGGAAAGAGCACCATCAAGATGGATGAGATCACTGTGACGATTCTTTAGAATGATGTTCTCAAATGGAAGAATCTAACTTCGAGCTTAGGCGGTAGCTCAGCTTTGGTAGTTTCTGAAAGAGCAGGAGACGGCAAATGGAGCGACAGGAGATCGCGACGAGGGCAGTCCAAGTTCAAGATGAGGAACTTGAGCAAGATTAGATGTTATCAGTGTGACGAGTTGGGGCATCTAGCCAGAGATTGCCCTCAACTTAGGATTTAGATGAGGGCTACTGCAGTGACGGCCAGTAGCGAGTCAGAGGATGATATCCTAGAGATATCTGATGAGAAATCTACTTCTTTCTAGTAGTAAATTTTAGATTCTGCATGCACCTATCATATATATTACAGAGAGGAACAGTTTGACTCTCTAGAGAGTAGTGAGGGCACATTTATCTACAGATGGATTGAGCTATGTGATTAGAGGTATTGGGACGGTCAGCTGGAGGATATATAATGGTGTAGTGAAGAGATTGGGGGAGATCCGATATATTCTAATTTCAGGCAGAATCTTATCTCACTGAGCAGACTGAATTCGAGAGGCTACAGGATAGTAGCTGGTGGAGGAATCTTGAAGGTCATGCATGGCGATAGGGTTATTCTGGAGGAAACATTACTATCTGGTAGAGAGTCTAATGCAAAATGGAGCGTCAGGAGCCAGGAGGAGCCTAGAGCGAGGTGGAGCTCCAAATAGAGGTGGATCGGGCACGAAACAGGAGACTCAAGAGGATGAGAGGCAAAGTCGCAGAGTGAAGTTTCTATTGTCGTCGGAGACTTTTCTGAGCAGATCTTTGGTCAGAGTGGACACAGCCTATGATGAAGGTGGATCGAACAGTCTAACTCGACTCTCACATTTATCCATCCATGAGACTATAGGCATGCCTCAGGGTGTAGGGGTGAAATGGATCACAGGCTCTCAGAGATAGATAGAGGTCGAATATCGAGTCGAGATGGAGATTGTTGAGATTTGATATCTTGAGATTTGATCTAACTGAGCCTACAACAAGGTCCAGGATAACGAACGGAGTCCAATGGGCCCAAGAATAGCCCAAATGGAGTCTAAACGATGAAGATACATGCGAAAGAAGATCCGAAGTAGGTGGCACGACCCACGAGATGATGAAGGCCGGCAGCGGCGCAGTCGGGCCCAGCGAATGTAGTGCACGTGCAGGAGTGCCCAGGCCCAGCATCTTATCGTAGTCCACCATAGACCGCAGGATTCTGGGTGGTCCATGGAGGCCGCATGGATCGATCACACAGTCTACGCACGGTCTAAGGGCATTTGTGCATGATCCAACAATCCAGATTGTGTGCGATCATGATCGGATGGCTCTGGTGCAAGCCAATCATGATCGGATGGCCACAGATGGTTTTAAGATTGATTTGGACTCAATATTCCTAGTGTAATACTATTTTGGAGATTCTGAAGTCTACATAGCTCCGATTGACGAGCTATTTTTTGTGTTGGATAGCTGGTTACGTCTTGGAGGTGAAAAGGACTTCAAGAGAGGTTTCAGAGAGCTTTAATAAAATTTTAGGATTTCTTGTTGAGAGACTCTTGCATAAAGATTGAGTGGCGAGTTTCTCTTGTATTGTTGTGTTTTATTTCTTATAGTGAAGCTTGCACACCCCATGGAGGTAGGCTTGAGATCGATCCACGTATTTGTATAATGTTTTTTATTTATTTCTTCTTTCTTTCTGCTACAACGCGTGGTACCAGATCCTGCACAATAATCTCATCATAATCTAAGTACATTCTAAGGCGCTTCCACCTCATTCGTGAAATTATCGAGAGACATAATGTAGTCATTGAATCAGTAGATACAAAAATAACATAGCAGACCTATTTACTAAGGCTCTACCATAGTAGCGGTTCGATCGCCACATCGATTGTATGGGGATAAAATTTAAAAGCGATTGACTTTAAGTGCAAATGAGAGATTGAAAGGAATATGCCCTACAAGCTAATCAAAATTTATATTTTGATAGATATTTTCTTGAAATCTTCTAGGCTCATGTAACTGATGTTTATGAATAATAAAGATATTATTTTCATCATATGCTGCATCTTACATTTGTAATGATTATGATGAACCTCATAAATCAGAGTAATGGTTTTATGTTATGATGAGATCATACCTATGAGACCAAAAATACTAAAACTCTGATTTAGAATATTTCTAATTATAGGAGCATTGAGTAGGGGATCAATGTTTCGGATAGACTGGCGCATCCTATGTATGCTCGTTGGTGAGAGTGACTGATCTCATAAGCCACTTATACGAGATATTAATATAAGGATGTGGGTGCTCATTAGAGAATGAGTTCACTATACTAATCCATCTTAAGAAATATCTTATAGAATCTACTTATCCATCAAAAGATATTTTTTATAGTAGGAGTTGTGCATGTAGTCCTTTGATCTAAGACTACTATTAAACCTTGTATATATGAATCCATATTTTGGTTCATACTCATTCATGACTTTATCATATATGGGACGTTCTGGATATGATGGATTGTATATGAAAGGTTGTGAGTAGATCAACATGGAATCGATCACTCCTGGTAAGAGGAGATTGCATCCTACTTGCTCTAATCATATGATGATTCAAGGAGACTTTGATCAAAGCAGAATGAGAATTAGAAAAGATTTTTAATATTTCATTAATCGAATCATCATCATACGATTAAGAGATATGAATATAAATTAGATTTGACATGATTTCATATCTATAATCATATTCGGGATGCAGTATGATCGCTGGATTGAATTGCACAGTAACTTACCACTGAAGGATATTTTTGATATTTTCATCCAAATTTTATATTTTTTGGATAGACATGATACATTATTAGATATCAATCTTATTTTGTATGTTTGATCAAATTAAAGAGTTTAATTTGATCATCAATTAGAAATGATTCTAATTGCTGAAATCGGATTAGCTCGATTGGTCCTAAATCGGTTAAATTAAATTCTAATCAAATCAGATCAACTTGCATCCGGACCTACTGCTGGCTTGATATGGAATCCAATAGGTTACATATAAAGAAAATTGATCAATAGTCTAATTAGATTAGATTATGTTTGCAAGATGAACATGCTAGCACATGTTGCAAACCCTAACTCCTAGTTTCGAATTGGATTCAAAATTGATTTCGAATTGGGCTAATTAAATCCAATTAAGCTCAAATCAATTTGGTTTTAAAATGGGTTGACTCTTGGCTGGTTGAGCCAAGTGTTGGGCACCACCTATCAGGTTTCAAGCCCCAGATAATTTTTTCTAGAGCATGGAGTTGTTTTTGTGTGCAGAAGACAGATTGGCATCCCGTGGGATGGGACGCCCTTCCTAAGAGTTATCCATTTTTGTTCATGCTAAAATACTTTTGGTGTGTAGAGTTTGGTCAACCATCAGGAGGTTAGCTGAATGGATAAGGATGTAATCAAGATAAACTTGATCCTAACCTAGCCACTTCATTAAAAGTCATGCGCCACCTACCAGTCCATATGGTTATGGACTCTTAAATTGTTTCATGCTAATTCTTTCTTTGATTTTTTCCCACACCTTAACCAAATTGGTTTCTCCCTTATGGGGCCTTGGATGGCTATGGAGCACTGATCAATGGTGGAAAATTATGGCACCACTTATGGAGTTGCACAACCCTTCGAAAAAATTGGAGAATTATTTCTCTGAAGAGTCCTTCTGCACGAAGCGACTCGTAGAAAATAATTCTGATGTTTCCATATATCGTAGACAACTTAGACCAGCATGAGATAAGTGGATAGGCATGAGAATTGATGTGAGAAATTTATGGAGGGGGTGCGAGATGATTTGGTTTGCATCCTGTTGCTAACTATAAATAAATGGGCGCTCGAGGTAATCAGATCATCCAAATCCTTTCTTTCTTACCACTTCTCTCTATTGTCCAATTGTCTGTTAAAATTTCTGTATCAGGGTATGCATGTATGTTTCTAATTTTTTTTCTAAACATAGTAGTGGAATAGAAGATTAAATTTTTTTAATCTATATCATGCAAGTATAAAACATAAACCACAAAGATCTACTTCATATGCTGAAATTGAACATATACTGAAATTAAATATGTGATCAAATTACATACCTGTTTCATAATTTCTTTCTTCAAATCTGGATTTGAAAAGAAGAGGCTCTCTCTAAGGCAAGCATCGATGATCCTCCCACTGATCTCACTTATCTAGCCAACTTGGCCAATTAAGTCTTGAGTAAGGTTGCTTAATCATTTATGTTCACCCATACCGACTAGGTTAGTCAGACATGAGATTGTACTGATCTGAATCTGATCAGTCAGACATGAGATTATGCTGACTTAATTTAGATGAGACTTGAACCCAAACCTTTCCACAAGTATTAAGTCCTAGGGCTTTCACCATTGTAGGCGTGCGGGTGTCCTACTGGTGTTGATTGTTTTTGACTAGTTATAGTATTTCAATTACATCGAAAAGATGCAACCACCCTATTAGCATGAGATATTGCTAGGTAATGATGGGGTTGGACCCAATAACCAAATATGGTGAAGGATCTAATGATGGCTTTACCCATGCGTTGAATGGTGGATCTGACTTAACTAAGGATTGGGCCAATAATCGAGCACAATGAGGCTTCATGACTTAGAGACCAATCGCTGCAACATACTTTAGAAGTATTGATAATAATTGTTCACTCATCGATACAGCATGTCACTATATCTGTCAGATGAGGTGCACGCATATCTGTGAGACTGCGGTACCCATTAGGAATCCTAGTGGCATAGAGGTTTTTGCATCTCCATAGGGGAGTGTGTGAGATTTGTGAGAATAGTGAGAGTCTAATTTGTTTCTTAAAAGTTTATAAATAATTTAAAATCTGAATACAATTGTCTAACTTGAATCTCTACTCTTGCAGTTAATCATATCAGCCTCCAACCCATTAGCCTGCATCCTAGAGTCTAACCGACTAATTAGCCTTAACTACAATGACTAGTTTAGAAATCATAAGATTGTCTTAAGTTCAAAGAAGTTGGGCTATGTGCTCAATTAGAACCCCCCATTTTATCTAACCATCCAAGTGCTCGTCAAACGACAGCATTGGAGAAATGGATGGAGGATGACAACAAAGTAAAGTGTTACATGCTGGCTTCGATGTCAAATGAGTTGTAGAGCCAGCATGAGGATATGTCTACTGTCAGAGCCATGATTGCTCAAGTAGAAGAGTTATATGGTGAGCAGAGCCGCACTATGCATTTTGAAGTCTCTGAAAGACTTTTTAATACTAAAATGTATGAAAGACAGTCAATCCATGATCATTGTTTGATAATGATCAAGGACATTGAACAGCTTGAAAGTTGGACATTCCTATTTATAGAGAACTGCAAGTGGATTTGATCCTTCAGTTCCTTACTAGTTTATTTGCTCAACTTGTTATGAACTATAGCATGAACAAATTGAACTACACTTTACCTGAGTTGATGAATATATTGGTAAGTAATGAGGAGACCTTGAAAGGTTCAAGAGATACTGTTCTAGCTGTGGAGCAGGCATCTTCATCTAAGAGAAAGTCTACTTAGAAAAAGAAGAAGCTTGCGAAGAAGTAGAAAAGAAAATCATGACAAAAAAGACACTCTAAAGAAGATTATTATAGGTAAGGAAAATATTTTCATTGCAATAATGATGGCCTTTAGAAGAGGAACTGTTCGCTGTATCTGGAGAGCCTGAAGAATAAAAATGGATATACCTTCGAAAGATAAGTCCAACATGCTCGTTATTGAATCTAACCTTATGGTTTCCTCTACTTCTAGTTCAGTATTAGACTCTAATTCGAGTACTCACATACGTACTTCTATGTAGGGTCTAATAGAAAGTAGAGGGTTGAGAGAAAGAGAAATGATCCTGCACGTCGGCAATGGAGCAAGGATTGCTACAGTCATCGTTGGAACATATCCTCTACAATTATCGTTAGGGTTTAGATTGAGTCTTAAAGATTGTTATTATGTACTTGTAGCTAGTAAAAATTTGATTTTGTGTCTGTGCTAGCACAGGATGGATTTGAATTCAATTTTAATAAAATTTTGTTCTATTTATTTGAGAAATAAATTGATTATAAGAGCTCTTTTAATTGATAGTCTTTATCATTTGCATTCCAATGCATCTGTAAACATTAATGAATAATTAGTAAAAGCTGTAGGGCATAAAAGACCTAGAGATGATCTGAACCATAAGTATATATAGTACCTTAGACTTGGTCACATTGGAGAGGATAGGATTAACAAATTGAAAAAGAATGGGATCCTTAAGTACTAATTAAGTTCTGAGTCTTACCCAATTTGTGAATCTTGCCTTAAAAAAAAAGACTAAGTTACCCTTTGTGGGACATAGGAAAAGGGCCACTGAATTACCTACCTTGATACATGTTGATGTATGTGGGCTATTCGATATGCAGATCAGAGATGGTTATTAGTACTTTATCATCTTTATCAATGATTATTCATGGTATGGATCTATATTTTCTATAAAACATAAGTCTGAAGCCTTTGAAATATTTAAAAATTTAGACATGAAATAAAAAATAAACAAAAAAATCTCTTAAGATTCTTCGATCGAATCGAGGAGAAAAATATCTTAGTAAAAATTTTTGGAGTATCTCAAGGATAATGGCATAGTCTCACAATGGACTCCTCCTGGTATGCCTCAGCTCAACGGAGCATCAGAAAGGAGAAATATGATCCTATTGGATATGGTTCGATCCATGATGAGCTTCATTGATCTACCTATGTTTCTTTGGGGATACGTCCTACAATTTTATTTATATTTAATAAATTTTTTCTAAATTTATTTCTACCACACCATATGAGATATGACATAGTAAGAAATCGAATTTTGGCCATCTCAAGATTTGAAGATGTCCAGCCTATGTTAAAAGACTAATGGCGGATAAGTTAGAGATCAGATCTATGAAAGCTTATTTATAGAATATCCTAAAGAATCAATATGATACTATTTTACTTTTCAGAGGATCACAATGTGATTGTGAGCTGGCATGCCACATTTTTGAAAAATAATTTATCCAGAATGGAGGTAGTGGGAGGCTAATTGAGCTTAAAGAGAAAGTCTCTAAAGAGCGACCAGCTATAGATCAGGTTGACCCATTGAACTAGTAAATGTAGTGGTTCCACTACCTCGTAGATCTAGTAGGGTCTTCCGTCCTCCTAAAGATACTTAGGTGTGGTTATAGAGGATGTAGAGGAAGTATTCCTTGTGGGAGATAGGGATCAAGTAGTTGATCCTAAGATCTATGATGAGATGATATCAGATATCGACTCTAAAAAATGGTTGAATGCTATGAAGTCAGAAATTAACTTGATGTATTTGAACCAGATCTGTACCTTAGTGGATCTACAGAGGGTATTGTACCAATTGGGTGTAAATGGATCTACAAAAGAAAGATAGGTGCAGATGGTAAGATAGAGATCTATAAAGCTAGACTAGTGATGAAAGGTTATAGTCAACGCAAAAGCATTGACTATCAGGATATCTTTTCGTCTGTAGCTATGTTGAAATCCATCCATACATTGCTTGCCATTATAGCTTATCATTATTATGAGATTTGGCAGATGGATGTGAAAACTGCATTCCTTAATAGATATTTTAAGAAAGATATCTATATGGAGCAGCCTTTGAGTTCACTTTCAGTAATAAAGATCACAAAATTTGCAAGCTGCATAGATCCATTTATGGATTGAAGCAAGCTTTTTTGAGTTGGAACACTCGTTTCAACGATGTGATCAAATCGTTTGATTTCATCAAGAATGAGGAGGAGCTTTGTATTTATAAGAAGGTCAGTGGGAGGGTTGTCACATTCTTCGTATTATACGTGGATGATATCCTCCTAATTGAGAATGATATTCCCATGCTGACCTCGATCAAGAGTTGGTTGTCTAAAAAATTTTTCATAAAAGACTTAGGAGAAACATCTTATATTCTAGAAATTAAGGTCTATAGAGATAGACCAAATAGAATGCTTAGCCTTTCACAAAAGATATACATAGAGGAAGTACTGAAGAGGTTCAGCATGGAGAACTCTAAAAGGAGACTACTACTCCTTAGACATGGCATTAGTCTCTCCAAGAAGATATGTCCTAACACATCTGAAGAGATTCAGGAGATGAGCAAGATCCCTTATGCTTCGATAATAGAGAGCCTCATGTATACCATATTGTGTACACAACCTGATATAGCTCTTGCTATGAGTGTCACGAGTAGGTATCAGTCAAATCCAGACAAAGAGTACTGGACTGCTGTGAAGAACAGTCTCAAGTACTTGAGAAGGACTAAGAATTTGTTCTTGATCTTTGGAAGAAGTTCTAAGTTATGGATTGAGGGATACACTAATTCAGACTTTATGTCGATCCTAATGATAGAAGGTCTACGTCAGGATGTGTATTTTTTACAATGATGGTTCTATAAGTTGGAAGAGTTCCAAGCAACTGATCATTACTGATTCTCCTATGGAAGCTGAGTATATTGTTGCCTTGGAAACTGCAAGGAAGCCTTCTAGTATAAAAAGTTTGTTGCAGAGCACAGAATGATGCCATCCCCCTGTACTACGACAACAACGATGCCATAGCCCTCGTTAAGAAGCCCATGTCTCATCAAAAGTTCAAGCACATCCAGCAATAGTTTCATATTATACATGACTACCTCGAGAAGAAATACATCGAGGTGCGAAGAGTGGACTTCACGGATAATGTGACAGACCCACTGACGAAGCAGTTGAATCAGTAAAAGATTGAAGCCCACCTTGAGAAGATGGATCTTAGGTATATGGCCAATTGACTTTATATCAAGTAAAAATTATTAGATGTATGACCTGAAAGCCAATTTTGGCTCACACATTGTATTATTCTAAGACATATTTTATACTTAATTTATTAAATTAATAAATAATATTTTTTATCCATTTATATGTAATGTGTCCGCAAATCATCCAAGGAGTTAATGGACAATAATACATATTCTTAAGAGTTAAGAATTTGAGACATATGTCATTATAGATTAATTCTTGAATTATTTCGATCATTGAATCCGTCAAGATCGGTGCATGGATCGCTTTTTTTTAGTTAGATGAGTTTCGAGTCTATAGTGTAGGGACACTGGAGCGAGAGTACAAGTGGTTATTAGAGAATAATAGTACTGAGCGTGATCAAGAATAAAAAATTACTTAGATGTCTACTCACTCATCAGTGACTATCTCGATACCGTAGTTATGTGAGTAGTTCTTTAACTTACGGTGCCTCGACTGCTCATAGTGAGGTTATTGTAGTTTGACAACACATAAACATAATTTCTAACTATTCAGGATCTTGCGGTGTTCGTTGGCTGCAGTAGGTTCACTGTAGAAGCAGGGTGTGTACTTATAAGAGATCTATCGATCTTAGTGGTTGAAGAGTAGTCCTATACGACCTAAAAGACTGAGTTCTTATGTCTGTGACCACAGTAATGTGATAATGAAAATGAGTTTTTATGGGATTCACAATTGAATTCAAGCTAATTAAGTCTTGCATATGACGAATGCTTAGGATTTGATGAGTTTTCATAATTTGTATCCTGTCAGGACTCTCGATACAAGAATTCGATCACACACTAACTATATCTAGAGGTTTAATTTTTTGTTCTGCTGGATTGTCACTACATGCTGCTAGACGTCACTAGTAGATTGTGAGAACTCACTAGGATTATTTTGGATCAACGATCCTTGTTAGATTGAGTTAGAATCATTCTAGCCCATCAAAAGGAGTTTTGATGATACTATGATGGAGATCATGGTATGTCTCACTACCAGATAGAATAGAATCTGAAAGGTCACATACAAAGAAGTTTGACCTAATCAATAGCTTGGATCATAATCAAATTATCAATTAGATTGATTATTGGATCAATTTGTAAAAGTTACAAATTTAGTAACTGCTAATTGTTAGCATAGGAGACTTAATTGCAAGTGTTGCAATACAATTGGGTCTGATTAAATTATGAATCAAGTCCTAATTAATTTAAATCAGATTTTATTAATTAGATTTAAATTAATTTAAGGCTAATTGGGTTTAATTATCCAAGTTAGACTTGGATTTCAATCCTAATTAGATTAGGATTGACAGCTTTTTGGAATTTGACTCAAATCGAGTTCAAATTGGATTCGAATTGAACTCAAATCAAAATCAAATTGAAATTGATTGTCTGGACCTATGATAGACTAGGTTTCTCTCTCTAATTGGCCAACCAAGAGGAGAGAGGGGTGCTAAAGGTCACGCCCTTCTCTTCGTGCATGAGAAAATGAGAGGAGGCACAAGTTGGTGACTTTCTTTCTGGTTTGGATTCTCTTGCTGATAAGAATTAATTCAAACTTGTATTTGAATTAGTTAGAATTAAATCTTATTAGGTTTGGGCATCAAAATTGGTTTGTGCAACAAAATAAGAGAAGGGAGATTGGCATGCGCGTGCGTGAAGTATTCCTACGTGAGATCCCTTGCCGCACGTCCCTTCTCAATGCCTCCTCCTTCTTCCATCTCCATGCCCACCTCCTCCATAGATATGATCTAAAGAGAGTTTAGAGAGAGAGGAAGAGAAAAAGAAAAGGTTTCTTTCTTCTCTTCTTGGTGTCCTAATAAGATCTCATTAAATTTGCGCAAAGGGTTCGTGCAATAGCCTTTGATCTTCAAGTTCAAGAAGAAGGATCCAGATCCAAGCCGAGAAACGAGGCCTGCAAGGAAGCCAGCACTCCAGTGGCCTTAGTATTTTGATTAGCAATCAGCTCTGTGTGGATACCAGTAGAGGCTGGGCACATGTGTGGCTCCGACAGAAACTTCGGGCATTCGTCAGATCAGATCCGAGTAAAAAAGGAAAGCAATTCAAGTAAATCTTTCTTTATCTGAATTTTTTGATTTTAGATCTGTTTATGAAATTTATTTCAGCATGTTATAAGATTCGTAGGTGATTTATCTGATAAATCTACATGCTTCGTGTTGCTGTAAAAATCCGCCGGCGTCGGAGATGCTGGAGTCGAGGGTGCCGCGGTCGCCGCCAGGACCTGCAAAAGAAGTCTAAACTGGAGTTGGAGTTGCTCCGGCAAGACCCTCCGATGCTCAAGTCAGTTCTCTGCCTCAACAAGAATGGAGTGCTCGAACGAAGATTTTAGCAGAGTTTTGAGATAGAGACTAGAGCTTAGAGAATAACGTATCTGGGGGCCTATTTATAGGCAGAAGGCGCAACAGACTTTATGGCGACACCTGTAACCGCCTGATGATGGGCCGTTCAGGAGTTTGTTACGGAGGGCAGTGGAGTGGGACGTGAACATCGCTATGCCTTGCCATGTGGGCTGGTTGTGGAGAGTGAAAAGATGTCCGTTGTTGTGACTTGCCAGAGCATGATGGAGCCGCGTGGGATCCGTTACAGGAAGTGGAGCAGCATTATGGCCATTACGGTGGCCTGTCAGTGAGTCCGAGCTTGTCAGAAGAAGCTCGGTAAGGGTGTCTGGAGGAGCGGCGTGACTTCCAGTCTGAGGAAGCTCGGATGTTTTCGAGGTTGTTGATGAACCCGCTGTTGACGGGTGTCTCAGACGTTGGCGTTGCGTAGGCTGAAGTCA
>KE510073.1:20172-31226 GCA_000441515.1 Elaeis oleifera | reverse complement strand
GATCTGGATTAAGCAATTGGGCTTATGAAATCTAATTGGATTGGAGAAATCCTATTGGATTCAAGATAACCTTGTTAGCACAAAGCTGAACCCAATTTCCACTTTAAATTGGAATTGCTTATTTGGTAAGAATTAATTCAAAATAATTATCTACTAAGAATCTAAATAAATTAGATTCATTGGGCTCTAATATTGGGTTTCTAGAGTTTTGGATCATATATATATAGGGATCTAATCCCTAACTGATTCCTTCATTGAAGCTAGTTGGGGCTTCACTTGATTTGATCAAGTGTGGGCGTGCCCACTTGATTAGTGGCATGAAGGACAAGAGAGGGGTGCACCACCTCCTCTAGTTGGCATGTTAAAGAGGGCCCTAGAGGAAGGGTTGGTGCCCTCTTGGTCCACCTGGGCATGGTCAAAGTATGGGGATACAAGGAGTCCTAATGCGATTAGGACTCACATTAGGTGGCTGATTTGGTTTTGATTAGGATTACAATCTCTTCTCTATTTAAAAGGGCCTCCCTAAGTGTTTTGTATCAGATTTTTAGATTGCACTTAGCCTCCAAACAGCCCCCAATGCCCTCTCTCTCTTCTCCCTTTGGTTCACGCATCCAAAAGGCTTGGATGTCCACCATCTTCCAACACCCAGGAAGCTTAGGCGTCTCCTCTTCCTTGCCAATTTCTAAATTCTGATTGCATCAAGATTAAGAAAAGGAGATTAAGAAAATAGAAGAAAAGAAGAAGATCAAAGAAAGATTAAGAGTGGATCATAAGATCCAGATTTGATTCAGATTAGTAGGAAAATTGTTCTTAGTGAAGAAAGATCTACATAAAAGAGGACTGATCTAGACTGATCCTTAGTAGATACCCATAGAGGCCATATACTTGTGTGGCTACTAAGAAAGAATCTATTTCTTCTAGATCCAGATTCGAAGAAAGGATTAGCGAAATAGGTATGTGATTTGATCATATATTTAATTTCAGCATAAAATCTGCATGTGTTATTTTTAACATATGAAGTAGATCCTTGTGTGCTTGATCTTATGTATGCATATTTTAAATTAAAAAAATTAATCTTTAATTCCATTGCATTATTTAGAAAAGAAATTTTTGTAATACACATACATGCGTTCCTATGAAAATTCAATAGTGGTATCAGAGCCACGGATTTCATATGTATGAGATTGACATATATATTTTGAAAAGTATTTTAAAATCTAATTTTTTCTAATACATGAGATGTATGGATGTTTAATTTAGATTTGAAAATTATTTTAGATTTGATTTTCAGTTCATATATGGCATATATGAAGGTATGCATAGATCTGAAATTTATTCTAGATCGATTTCTAGTTCATATATGTGATATATAGATACATACATAAATCTGAAAATTATTTAGACCTGATTTATGATTCATATATGAGATGTATGATTGTATATCAAGGTTTGAAAATTAGTTTAAATTTGATTGATGATTTGTATATGATATATATGATATGATGCCAAGATCTGAATTTTAGTTTAGATCTGAATTTTACATACATATACGAGATATTTGCTTGAATGTTGAATTTAAAAATTAGTTTTAAGATAGAAATCTTATCTTTCATACAAAGAATTTAGATCTAAAATTTAGTTTAAGATCTAAAATTTATGTTTGTGCATAAGGGTTTGGTCATGGGTGGATCAAAAATTAGGTGATGTAACTAGATTACTTTAGGGTTTGATTGGAACATAATGGGTCCAAATTGATTTAGCAATTGATCAAACTGAGTCAAGTGTTGATTAGAAATAGGTCAATTGAGTTTTAGATCATACAATTATTGTTGATCGAATCGATTAAATTCTATATGTAGAATCGATAAACCTAAGGACCTAACTTGGCTCGATGGCTTGAGTCTGATTTGCTTAAGCTAACCTATTTGGATCAATTGACCTATTGGTATCTAAAGTAAGTAATTTAGAGATAGTTATTTAATTAGGACCCTTGATCCATCAAGGGAGAGCCTCCCATTGATCACTTACCTAGCCAATTTGGAAGATTGAGTCTTGAATGTGGATGCTTAGCAGTTTGGTTTAGTCCATGCCAATTAGATTAATTATCTGATGACGATTAGATGAGACCTAAAGCTAAATCTCTCCATAAATATTAAGTGTAGAGGTCTTTCACTTTTGTAGATATGCGGGCATGCTACTGGTGTTTATTATTCTCAATTGGTCATAGTGGTTCAGTCCACCGAAACACGTAACAACTCTATTAGCAAAAAGTTGCCCCAGAGTAAGGATGGGGTTGGGCCTAATATCTGTCAGGTGAGGGATCCAATGATGGCTTTGCACCTACTTATGAACGGTGGATTGGGCTTAACTAAGGAGTATGGTCAATATCTATCAGATGAGCCCATATGACATAGAGACCAAGTTGCTGCAACATGCTTAGAGAAGCATCTGGGCAAGGAGTTGTCCACGCATCAGTATGTGTGTTATCAATATCTGTCAGGTGAGGTACACGACAACGGTGGGACCACAACACCACTAGAAACTCAGTTGTCATGTTAGGATTAATGTTTTCGCTTTTCCATCAGGGGAGTGTAGGGATCCGATAAAATAGTGGGAGTTTTGTTTGCTTCTTAAAGTCCCTAGAGCAAATATAAAATTTAAAGTACAAAAGTCTAACTTGAATCTTTACTCTCATAGTTAAACCATATCAACTTTGAACCCTTTAGCTCGCATCCTTGAGTCCAATCATTTGATCGAAACTAATTTAAAATCAGCTCAAAAATCTCAAGATTGTCTTGATTTTTGAAAAATTAGGATATGTACTTGATCAAGACCCTCTAGTGTTGTTACCCAACTGTCCTAGTGCTGAGCAGAGAGTAGCATTTGATAAATGGATGGATGAAGACAGTCGGATTTAATGCTATGTGCTGGCTTCCATGTCAAATGAGTTGCAAAGCCAACATGAGCATATTTCTACTGCCAAGACTATGATCACTCATCTACAAGAGTTGTATGGTGAGCAGAGCCACACTGCGCATTTTGAGATCTCCAAGAGACTCTTCAATATGCACGAACGACAGTCAGTCCATGAACACTGTGTGATAGTGATCAAGGATTTAGAGGAGCTTGAGAAGCTCGGGCTTTATATGCAAAGGGAATTTGCAAGTGGATTTGATCCTCCAATCCCTTATGAGTTCATATAGTCAATTTATTATAAATTTTATATGAACAAACTGAACTGCACCATACCTGAACTAGTCAACATGTTGGTCACTACTAAGGGAACCTTGAAAAGTTCAAGGGGCACTGTTCTCGCTATGGAGTGGACTTCTTCATCCAAGAAAAGTTTGATTGGAAGAAGAAGAAGAATAAATCCACGAAGAAGCAGAAAAAGGAGAGCAAGCCAAAGAAGGATGTTTTGAAGAAGGTTGCGGTGAAAGGAAAGTGTTCCCAATGATGCTAATGGCCATTGTAGGAAGAACTGTCCATTCTACTTGGAGAGCTTAAAGACCAAGAAAGGCGACACACCTTTGGAAGGTATGTCAAGTTTGCTCGTAATTGAATTTAACCTAATAGTTTCTTCTACTTCTAGTTGGGTATTGGACTCTAGTTCTAGTGCTCATACATGTACTTCAATGCAGGGTCTAATAGAAAGTATGAGGTTGAGGAAAGGTGACATAATCTTTTGAATCGGCAATGGAACAAAAATTGTTGTGCAAGCCATTGGCACTTATGCTCTTCGATTACCATAAGGATTTAGATTAGATTTAAAAGATTGTTATTTTGTACCTATAGCTAGTCGGTATATGATTTCTGTATCTATGCTAGCACAAGATGATTTTGATTTTAATTTTAATAAAGATTTTTATTATATTTATTTATAAAATAAATTAATTACACATGATCTTTTAATTGACAGTCTTTATCGCTTGCATATTGATATGAATGTGAATATAAACGAGCAAGAAGTGAGTGCCATAGGTCAAAAGAGATCAACGATGAAATTAACTAAAAGTACCTGTGGCATCTTAGGCTTGGCCATATTGGAGAGGATAGAATAAACAAACTGAAAAGAATGGGATCTTTGACTCTTTTGATTTTGAGTCGTACTCAGCTTGTGAATCTTGCCTTCAAGAAAAATAGCCAAGCTATCCTTTCTAGGATATGGAAAAGAGCCACTGAGTTACTTGTCCTGATACACACCGATGTATATGGGCCATTTGATATGCAGATCAGGGATGGTTATAGCTACTTCATCATCTTTACTAATCATTTGTCATGGTATGGGTATGTGTTCTTATGAGACATAAGTCTGAAGCTTTTGAAAGTTTAAAAATTCAGAACTGAAGTAGGAAACAAACATGCAAATCGATTAAGGTTCTTTGATCTGATCGAAGAGGTAAATATCTTAGTCAAAAATTTTGAGATATCTTAAGGACAACGATGTAGTCTCTTAATGGACTCCTCCTGAAATATCTCAGCTCAACGAGGTATCCGAAAGGAGGAATAGGTCCCTATTAGATATGGTCAAATTCATGATGAGTTTCATAGATTTACCCTTATATCTTGGGGACATGCCTTGTTAACTATAATATCTCTATTGAATAGGGTTCCATCTAAATCTGTTCCTACCACACCATATGAGATATAGTGTGGTAAGAAGCCAACTTTAGGTCATCTGAAGACTTGGGAATGTCCAACCTATTTTAGAAAACAAATGGCTAACAAACTAGAGGATAGATCTGTTGTAGCTTATTTTATAGGATATCTGAAAGAAATCATAGGATACTACTTTACCTTCCATAAGATCACAATGTGATTGTGAGTCATCATGTCAAATTCTTAAAAATTAATTTATTGAGGATGGTGGCAGTGGGAGGTCAATTGAGCTTGAAGAGAAGGTCTCTCAAGGGCAATGATCTATAGATCTTTAGGAACCCATTATTCATAAGCCAATAGTTGATGTTCCTCCACCACCTTGTAGATCTAATAGGATCTCTCATCCTCCTGAAAGGTATATCGGTATGCTTACGAAGGATGTAGAGGAATATTCTTTATAGGAGATAAGGGTCATGGAGATGATCCGAATACTTTTGATAAGGCAATGTCTGACATCGATTTCGAGAAATGATTAGATGCAATGAAATCAAAAATTGACTCGATGCATTCGAACTAAGTATGGATCTTAGTGGATTCACTTGAGGATATAGTACCCATTAGGTGTAAATGGATATACAAAGAAAATAGATACAGACGGTAAGGTAAAGACCTATAAAGCTAGGCTCGTGGTAAAGATTATAGTCAGTACGAAGACATTGACTATCAAGAAATCTTCTTGTCTGTAGCCATGCTAAAATCCATCCGCACTCTGCTAGCTGTTGCAGCTTATTATGATTATAAAATTTGATAGATAGATGTGAAAACTGCTTTTCTGAATGAATATATTGAAGAAGATATCTATATAGAGCAGTCTTTAGATTTCACATTCGGTGATAGTAATCACCAAGTCTGTAAGCTATAAAGGTCTATATACAGATTAAAACAAGCTTCTCAGAGTTGGAATCTTTATTTGATGATGCGATCAAATCATTTAGTTTCATCAAAAATGAGGAGGAATCTTATGTACATAAAAGATCTATGGAAGCGCAATAACTTTTTTTGTATTGTATGTGGATGATATCCTCATTGAAAATGATATTTCCATGTTGACCTCGATCAAAAGATGGTTGACCAAGGAATTCTCTATGAAAGATCTAGGGGAAGGATCCTATATTCTCAAAATAAAGGTCTATAGAGATAGATCTAAAAGGATGCCAAGTTTGTCCCAAAAGCTGTACACAGAGAAAGTGTTGAAAATGTTCAATAGAAAAAATTCTAAAAGAAGACTTCTACCTCTTAGGCATAGTATTCATCTTTTCAAGATGATGTGTCTGACCGCATCTGAGGAAGTTCAACATATGAGTAGGATTCTGTATGCCTCAACTATAAGAAGCCTCATGTATGCCATGCTGCATACTCGACCTGATACTGCCCTTGCTGTGAGTGTCACAAGTAGGTATTAATCGAATCCAGATAAAGAGCACTAGAAAGCTGTAAAAAATATCCTTAATCTTTGGAGGAGGTTCTAAGTTACGAGTCAAGGGCTATACTGATTCAGACTTCATGTCTGATCCTGATGATAGAAAGTCTACACCAGGATATGTGTTTATATACAATGATGGCACGTGCAGTCAGCTGAAAGAGTTTCAAGCAACCCATCATAGCGGATTCGACCATAGAAGCTGAATATGCCACTGCTTCGGATGCTGCAAAGGAAGGCTTTCGTTGCAGAGCTTGAGATAATGACATCAGATACCATACTGAAGAATTACTCCCAATAAGCCAATCACATGGGATGCGATGGGATATTTTTTTATTATCTTCCTGCTCATTTGTATGATATTAGTTATTCTATTTATATGAGGTATTATGTTTTATCATTTGCTGTATCATTTTTATATGATTATGATAAACCCCATAGATTAGGGAAATAATTTTAAAATCATGATGAGATCATGTCAGTGAGATCTAAAATCTTGATAGCTCCAATCTAAAATATTTTCAGTCATTGAATCATCGAGTCGGAAATCAATGACTCCGGTAAGACAAGTACATCCTGTGTATGTAGGTGCTCGACGGAGAGGGTGGTTGATCTCACAACTACTTGTGTGGTGATACTAATATAAGGATGTAGGTGCTCATTAGAGAATGAGTTTACTGAACTGACCAGCAAAAGAATATCTGATGGAGCCTTACAGCATGTCAGTAGATGGTTCTTCAGTGGGAGTGGTGCATGTGATCCTTTGACCTGAGATCACCATGGTATCTTGTGTGCATGGACCCTTTAGTTTATTCCCTAGCACATCACTTTGAGATGCGTGTGGAATATTTGGGTATGGAAAAGTATGCATGGAGGTTGGAGTGGTCAACAAAGAATCGATCACTCCTTGTAGGAGGAGAGAACATCCTATGTGATCTCATAGGATGGTGACTCTGAGAGTCTCTGGCCAGAGTAGGGATGAATAGTAGAAATAGTTTCTGTTGGTTCATCAACTGAGTTATCATCATCATCAGATCGAGATAGATATAGTTAGGTATTTGGGTTTGACATATTTTTATACCTACGGCCTTTCTGGGATGTTGTGTGATCGAAACATTAAACTGCATGGTACCTCACCACGAAAGGATAATTTTGGTATTTTTATCAAATTTTAGATCTTTCAAGTAGTCATGACATATTGCTAGATGTTAATTTTGACTTGTGAATTTGAGAGAATTAAAAAGTTTAATTCTAAAATCAATTTGGAAGAGTCCTAGTTGATTGGGACTCTTGAGCTGACTTAATCCAATCGAATTAGGATTTCGTCGAGAGTTTGGGTCCACTACAGCTAGATTTGGAACCCAATAGGTCACACATAATAAGGATTTGGTCTTGGTCTAATCAATTTAAATTTATTATAAATTTAATGGGTTAATTAAATTGCTAGCACATAAATTAACCTAATTTCCCAATTGGGTTCAGTGCAAAGGTGTTTGTGCTAACCTAGTCTTGTTGCCTTGACCTAATGTGATTAGGTTCGAACCATTTAATTAATTAATTAATTTTATCTAATTTTGTGAAAGTGTTCCACATGAAACCAACCTCCTCCATGCCAAAAATCACATGTCAAAGAATTATGGGCATCACATTTATTTTGAGAAGTTAAGGAGAAGAGTCCTTCTCCTTTACTTATCTTAATTTCTTACATGATCCACATGTCCCTTAATTTTGTGCACCATGTGATGATGCCTTGGAATAATGTGGGTGTGAAAGAGGAGATGGAGACCTTCTCTTGGAAGAAACTCCATGCAAAAAATAGATGTGGACGTCCCTTGATTTTGGCATTGAAAATGGAGAGTCCATTTTACATTGGACTCTTATTTCCTTTCATATTCTCCATGCGTTTCTTAAATCCTCGTGACATTAGATGTCTCTTGGGATTATGGGTGTAGAAGAGAAGGAAGAGTCCTTCTCTAGCAAGGAGTTTGAATGCCACAAATAAATGAAAGTCATTTATTTATGCGTTGGATATGGAAGAGTCCACCTTGTCATGGACTCTTGGTATTTCCACGTTCTCCCTTTCCACATGCCATATTTTGGTGTCTAAATTTTTTTACACAAAGGAGGAGTCCTTCTACTTGTTAAACTCTTCTTATTCCATGCCTTAACCCATGGGATTACATGCAAAAATTAATATGGAGCATGTAAGAGAGTTGGGACACCAAGAGTTGGCACCCCTTGATGTCTTGTGTGGCACCCCTTCATCCTTTATTTAAAGGGTGCCCCATATGGCATAAAATTCATCTAAAATTTGTTTTGGACATGAGATTAGATGAGGAAGAGGTGGTAAAAATCTAAAGTGAAAATAGAAAGGAAAAGCATGAGAAAAGTAGAAAGGAAGAGAGGAAGAAAAAAAAAATAATGAGATACTTGTCCTAATAATCAGATTGTTCATGTGTTGAACATAAAATCTGATTAGAGTGTGATTTGATACTTTGAGAATGGGTTCCTAAGGAGGTCTTAGTAGAGGTCAGGAAGGCATACAAGTAATGGTGCATCGTGTTCTTGCGAAGAACAATCGGCAGCGCACTTGCGAAGAAGGTTGCAGCACCATGACGAGTTGGAAAGGACCCTGATCAATCCTATGTGGATCACCGTTGGAGGGCTTCTGCTTTGGAGTCTCGTAGAGATCTCAAAATCATCAGTTCGTGGTCTTCATGATGGTATATGACTTTTGGTCTTCTCCTTATATACATGTTTTGTTTTTTTTATTGTAATCGTCAAGAGATTTCTAGGATTTTTGAGTTTCAGTGGATGAGTTTAATTGTTAAATTTAGTTTCATTATTGTATGTATGTTAAAAATTTTGAAATCTATATTCTGCTATGTCATCGAAACCCAATGTGGTATCAAAGCCACCCTTGATAGATTCAGTCAAATTTCATATTATTTTGTGATATGGATTAGATCCAATTCGAACTATATCAAAATCAGTTTTTCTGATTGATGTTTCATTGATGATTTTGATGTATTTTATTTTGATAAAGTGTTATCGATTCATGATCGAACCTTGGATATGAAATTCCATGGTTTATGGACTTGTGTGACAAGTTTAATTAGGTCCTATGATCTATTTTTGATGGAATTGAAATTCAGTGCATGAGATGCGCAGGGGCCTTGAAATGCTACATATGGATGTACATTGCCAAGGATTAAGGTTTTTGTATTTGCTGTATTTACTTAAGATCCAAAGGCTAAACACCATATTATCGGAGACTCACCATTGTGGGTTGATCATCTTGGTTGTTGCCTGAGGCATGCATGGAGTCAGAAAATTTTGGTCATGAAAGGATGCATCAGATATCAATTAAGATTTTTGCTGATAGATTGGTTTAACTATAATTCATTGTTCTAATGTGATTAAAATTAATATTTATAGATTAACCAAATTATTGTTCTAATTTGATTAGAAGCTAAGTTTAATTTGTTTAATCAAATTTTGTCATTTACCTAATTAGATTAGGATTTGAGTTACGGGTGATCGAATCTGAGTTAACCTAATTGAATTAGGTTTAACTTAAGAATTGGTCAACCTAACTCATATGGATGATAAATGATTAATCTAATATTGAACTTTAGGTCAAGTATTGAACCCGAATCGAAAATCCAAAGATGGATCCTATGCCCATATTTTTGAACATCATAATTGACATGTGTTTGAATTGATATCACAATTAAATAATATGAGTTGTTATTATAATATTTATAATTACTGTGAAATATTATGTTGATTTGTTATGGACTATGGAACATCCATGTGATGGATATTTGCATGAATGCTTACATGCTAGTTGATTATATTAATGCATCTGCAAGAGTTGCAATAGAGGCTGGACGTTCCTGATGTATTATATTATTAACTGAACCTCTCTTTTCTATATTCACAACTGTTGATTGGGATTTTTACATAATGATGTAAAATTATAGAAAAGAAGTTATTTGAGAATAAATTGAAATTGTTTCATTCTATTTTTAATAAAGATCAAGCATTCATGATTGTCTTCATGGTGATGAAGACTGGACTATCAGGCTTTTAGAGAGCTGAGGCACATTAAGATTGACCATGAGATAGTTCAATCTATGATGCACCTGGGGTTAGACCCAAAGATCATTTTGTGGCTTGGATGATTTTTCAAAAGTCCATAACTATTTATTTTCTTGATATGCTCATATATGCTGGTAGTTAAAAAAAATTAGAATTTAAATTGCATATTGTTGGTGCAAAATTTCGTTGACGCCGGAGAAGCTGGAGTCGAGGGGATCACGGTCGCCATCGGGACCTGCAAGGAAAGTCTAAACCGGAGTTGGGGGTGCTCCGGCAAGACCCTCCGACACTCAAGTCAGTACTCTGCCTCAACAGAAATGGAGCACTCGCATGGGACTTTAGCAGAGTTTAGAGATAATACTTAGAGCTTATGTAAGAACGTATCTGGGGGTCTCTTTTATAGATGGGAGAGCGTAACTGATTGACAGCGACGTCTGTAACCGTCTGGTAGTAGGCTGTTCGGGGCCATATGGAGTTTGTTACGGAGAGTAGTGGTGTCCGTTGTCGTAGCTTGCCAGAGAGTGGTGGGGCCACGTGGAGTTTGTTACGGGGAGTAGTGGTGTCCGTTGTCGTGACTTGCTAGGGAGTTCAGGTTGGACGGCTGAAGCTCGGTTGAGGCGTCTGGTGAAGCGGGTTAGCTCTCTGTCTAAGAGAAGCTCGGATATTTCTGAAGTTGCTGATGGGTTAACTGTGGTTGGGCGATAATACTTAGGCGATGATGCTGCAGACGAAGGTCGTCTACTGCGGAAGCCCGGACGGAGACTCTCTGTTGGAAAAGTTCGGGTGGTGTCCGATTGCTAGAGAAGTTCATCAGAAATTTGAAAAATGTTATAGAAGATTGTCCGATAGAAGAGTTCGAAGATGTTGTGGG
>KE510069.1:13148-24054 GCA_000441515.1 Elaeis oleifera | reverse complement strand
AGAAATTTAGACAAAAAGGTTTCAAAAATTTGGTAGCAGATCATATTTCTAGGATCCTGATAGAACACAATAAGAAATGATAAGAGATAGGTTTTCGGACGAACAACTCTTTTCAATCTCTTTCACTTGTCTTCCCTGGTTCGCTTATATAGTCAATTACTTGGCAGTGGGATAGATCCCATCTCACTGGACCCAACAAGACAAAAATAGATTTTTCTCCCAAGTACTATTTTTGGGAAGAACCAGAGTTATTCAAATATTGCCCAGATCAAGTGATCCGACGTTGTGTCCCTGAGTGTGAAGTCCAAAGTATTCTTACCTTCTGCCACTCGCTAGCATGTGGGGACATTTTAGTGGAAGAAAAATTATAGCAAAGGTGTTATAGAGTGAGTTTTACTAGCCGATACTATTCAAAGATGCACATGAATTCGACCATAATTGCCTGCGATGCCAACAAACAAGAAATATTTCAAGAAAAATATGATGCTCCTATCTCCTATTCTAGTTGTAAAAATTTTTGATGTCCGAGGGATCGACTTCTTAGGATCCTTTTCTTCCTCATTTGGATTCAAGTATATTTTGATCGTACTGGACTACGTGTCAAAATGGATAGAGGCCATGATAATCTGAACCAATGATTACAAAGTTGTGATCAAGTTTATTCAGCATAACATCTTTAGTTGGTGTGGATGCCCAAGAGCCATAATTAGGGATGGGGGACACATTTCATGAATAGGCACTTCTAGATGCTAATGAAAAATATGGAATAACCCATAAAGTTACCACACCTTATCACCACTTGTCACCCTATCACCCCCAGACAAGTGGCCAAGTTGAGGTCTCCAATAGGGAGATAAATATATTCTTGAAAAATGGTAAGGCCCAATAGAAAGACTGGTCAACATGCTTGGATGATGCACTATGGACTTATCGTACTGCTTTTAAACATCCATAGGAATGTCTACTTATCGACTTATATTAGGTAAAGTTTGTAAAGTTTGTCATTTACCGGTTGAATTGGAACATCGCGCATTTTGGACCATATGGTAATTTAACGATGACATGAAAAGTATGGGTTCCAATAGGAGATTTCAGCGAAATGAACTTGAAGAGATACACAATAAAGTGTATGAGAGTGCTAGAATTTATAAGGCTTGAACTAAAGCATGCCACGATAAATTTATTGCACGAAAAATGTTCGAGCCCAATCAAAAAGTGTGGCTTTTCAATTATAGATTGTGTCTTTTCTCCAGTAAACTTTGTTCACGCTAGGATGGACCCTTCATTGTGACTCAGATATTTCCCCATGGAGCTGTAGAACTCAGCGATCCTAAATAGGGGAACACTTTTAAGGTGAACGGCTAGCAATTGAAACCGTACATAGATGGCATTAGCGATGGAAATTAATTGAATCTATTGATCTAATAGATCCAGTATTGCCATGATACTCAGTACAGTCTGGCTGAAGACTTAAACTTAGCACTCCTAGGAGGTAACCCAGTTTATGCATTTCTTTCAATTATCTAGCTTCTTTTCATTTTATTAGAAAATTCATGAAGGAATCAGCCAAGTTGGGGAGAGCATCACATCTAAGGTTTAGATGGAGTCACAAGCAAATCACGCCCATAAAGGAAGAACCTCTCACCCGACAATGAATGAGCACATTAAATTCAGGTGGTATCCTTCCTTGCAATTTCTTTTTCTACTTTATTCTACTTTGTTATTCTTTTCTTCCATTGAGGATAATGAAAATTAAGTTGGGAGGGAGGGGAGAATAACTAATTTTAATTTTAACTGAGACCTTATGTATAATTAAAATAATTAGCTTTATATACCCAATCTTATTTTGATTAAAAAGTTAATTAGGCACCCTAATCAATGATTAACGATCTAGATAAATTTAGAGATGCTGAGGGGCAATTATTAAGAAACCTAATGAATAGTAGAATTTAGGCTAGATCAAATTTTAAGAGTGATTCTAGAACCCTCTTCTTACCGATCTCAATGAAGAATCTGCTTCATAAAATTTGGGTGGAAAGGTCGAGATATACAAAAAGTTTCCTTAGTATTGATATTAAAAAAAAGGGTTTAGCATTGTCTCATTAAGTGACTGGGCCCCTTCGTCTAAGCATTGTGATTCACATCAAAAGGTAGGGATGCAAGAAACCGGTTATAATATTTAAAAAGGAAGAAGAAGAAGAAGAAAAAAATAGTAGTAGATAATAAGGGGGGACTAAATTGCAAGAAGATAATAAATCGAGCTCACATCTGGTTAGAGGACTTAAAAGGTAAAATGAGGAGTGGGTAAAAGAAGATCTTTAAAAATTTTTATAGCTAATACCCAATTACTAATTGAGTCAAATTAATAATCTGATGACGAATCTCTTTAATAGTCTGACTAGATATCAGCTACCTTTAGGAATGTCTAACCTAACTTTTAATTCAACACTGAGTCAGTACTCTGATTTTTTTATTTTACACGAGGATGGGCAAAAGTTTAAGTTGGGGGTATGATAAACATTTAAATTAAGTCACTAGAAGTATTTAATTTTATTTAATTTATTAATAATTTGATGCTCTCTAGCTTATTTTGTAGGTAATTGACAGACTGGATTTAATTTGATTATTTGATGCGGACACGGGTGTAACATGGATGTGGAACGGTGTTAAAAAGGACGATCCAAAATAAAGAAGAAAATAAGGGACATATGAGGTAATAGACCAAAAGACTAAATTTCTTTGGAAAGAACAAATGGATTGATGGGAGAATTAAAATTCTGGGCCCATGTATATTTAAAAGCAATGGAAGAGAAATAAAATGTGGCTGCACTCATTAGTAAGTGTGTTGTGGGGCACTGGGCGCATGGAACGAAGTACATATGGATGCATGGAGGGCTCTTGGACGGGCGATGGAAGAGTCCTGGTTGGGCTTGTATGCAGGAAGTGAAGTGACGTGATGCGGCTAAGACCAAGGCACATGGAGGAGCGCAGCTGGGCTTCTTCACGTAGGACTTGGGTGTGGTGCGAGGATGGGACTCAACGGACCCATGGTACGTGAGTGCTGTCGTGGGACTGAGAGCGTGGCGGGTCTGGCTCAAATGCAAAAGGGTGGATGCAGAGTTCTTGAACAAGGATGTGGCTTGGGATGCAGAAAGAGCTACGGTGCGAACACAGAAAGTAGTGCGATCTAGACAGGTTGTTGGAGTTTGAAACGAAATGGAAGAGATGCGGAAGCCATTGGATTTTGATGCGGTATAGGCACTTCTCACTGCTTTTAAAAAGGGGCAACAGCATACGATGGGGGCATCGATCATTTTATCCTTTGACCAGGTCACCACCATTCACTACGCCAATACAATCCTTCTCCACCTAGAAACCATAGAACCAGCCACCCAAACTCTCTCCAAGCCGCCCCTCTTCCTCTCATCCTCGAACCGAATATTTCATCCCACCATCCTGCCACCACCATTATCCATCTCTTCTCCCATTAATTCTCCCTCCACTCCTCTACGCCAAAACCCCTTTCTCCCTGACGCCATCATCCTTCCCTCTGCTGCTATCAACCAGCTTCCAACTGCTGTGTAGGAGTCTCCTCAGCCCCAGGATCCATGGCCGGCTTAGCTTACATGTCTCGAGAAATCCTTGAAGTGATTGTAACAAGCAGTTGTGTTTTGATTTATCTTTTGTACCTCTCCTTTCTATGAAATAAAAGATCTGATTTCAATTTGTTTATATTTCTCTTATCTAAAATCATATTTAAAATGGTCTATACTCTTGGGATGAGCCATGATCTACGGATCCAGTTTGTACTCTTAGGATAAATTATTTTAAATATAATTTCTTCTCACCTTGTATGCATCTCATCTTGACTAGCCTATACTCCAGAAGAATGGATCATGATCCAACGAATATGGGCTGTGCTCTCACCAAATAGGTTATATCTTGATAGGTGGCATATAGATTCATTGCATAGTAGGAGGGTGTTAACTGTTTGCCAGGTAACTAGACGAAATCCTGAGATATTTCTCTAACTCTTGACATACTTTTCTGTTAGCATTCAATTTACTTTGCTTTTGTTAACATTATTTTAGTAGATTGATCAATTTTAGTTCTTCTTTAATTCTAGTACTCGAACATAACTCAACCCACGATCTTTGTGGATACGAACCTGACTTGCACTATCTATATAGTAGTAAGTTAGTGATTTACTTTTGATCGCCTCGCGACAAGCAATCAATGCACCCCTCTTTCTTTCTTGTGTGAGATCAGAAGAGAGAAGCCCAAAAAGTGGGCTTAGGTAGTCCACATTAATTGGATCTTATTTGGGAGCTAACCAAATCTAATTTGAGTCCAATTCGAATCCAATTCGAAAAGACCGTCGACCCTGATCTAATCAGGATTGCAATCCAAGTCCAACTAGGATAATTAATCCCATTAGGCTGAAACTAAATCAAGCCCTATTAAATTAAATCTAATTTAAATTAATTAGGACTTGATTCATAATTTAGTCAGGCCCTATTATATTGCAACACTTGCAATTAAGTCTTTCTGCTAACAATTAGCAATTACTAAATCTGTAATGCTTACAATTAATAGCTTTAATTAAACATCAATCCAATTGATAATTTGAATATGATATAAGCTGATGATCAAGTCAAGCTCCTTTTATGTGTGACCCCTCAGATCTATTCTGTCTGGTAGTGAGACATACCATGATCTCCATCATAATATCATCGAAACTCTTTTCGATGGGTTAGAATGTTTCCAACTCACCCAACAAGGATTGTTGATCCAAAAATGATCTTAATGAGTTCTCATGATCCACCAGTGATATCTAGCAGCATATAGTGACAACCCAGTAGAATAAAAAATAAACCCCTGAGTGCCGTTATCGTGTGATTCAATTTTTCTATTGTGAGTTCCGACTAGATGGAGGTCTTAAAGAACTTGTCAAACCCCATCATTAGTCATATGTCAGATTGACTTGACTCGAGTCGCATTTATGAATCCCATAAAATTTTTTTTCAATATTCACACTTGCTCTGGCTAGAGACTTCCTGAACTCAGTCTCGTGAATTGCATAGGACTACTTCTTTTCTAGAGATTTCATCTTGGTGCATCCTACTCAAATAGTGAACCTGAACCTACTATAGCTAACATATACAGTAAGAATCCGAATGGCTAGGGATCAAGAGAATATGCAGTCAAATTAAGTGGCCTCACTGTGAATAGCCAACACACCATTGGTCAAAGGACCACTCACACCACTGCAGCATTGAGAAAACTACTGACGAGTGAGTAGAATCCAAGTGATTTCTCGTGTTAGTCACACTTAGTGCAAGTTGTTCTCTAACAACCATTTGCACTCTCATCCCAGTGTCCCCACACTACAGACTCGAGACTCATCTATCCAGAAAGGAGGTGATCTGTATGATGGAATACTGGTAGGGGACTAGCATGCTATTTAAAATTTTATGCAGCAAAAAATTTAGATTAAACCTTTTAATCTATTATGCATGCTTTAGATCACATCTAAAACCCAATCCTAGGATGTATAATATAACATATAGCATGCATAAGATCTGAAAATAGAAATCTGTATGTATGATCACATTGTACATGCATCTGTAGATCTAATCTACATACATATGAAGTTCAGAACTTGATACCTGAACACGGATAGAAGGACTCCACGTCTGAATCACAAGGACTCAAAGATGCTCACAACCGCACAGCGTGTCCAGCCTCTATGGTTAGTCCACTCAAAGTCCAGCACTGATCGGTTCCTGTGGGAGTGCTAGCTCATGATGAAACTGCCAGATGGCTGATCTAATTTCTTCTTTTTTTGGATCTCCCAGACTCCTTCAGATCTGAAGATGAAGTATGAGGAGGAAGAAGTGGTGATGGAAGAAGACAAGATGAGAACTATTTCTCTCTTTCTTCTCTTCCCAAAACCCTAGATCTAATGTAGGTTTTTTCTTATGGAAGAGGAAAGAGCCTTCCTCTAATCTCACATGCCTAAGATAAGCTGCCCAACCCTAGACCTCATGCCCCAATAAAAACCCAACTCATGCTAGTTGTAATCTCTCTCTTTGTCACACAAAGGGAGGGTTTTTATAGATGTGGGCGGTGGGGTGGTTTGGATGAAATCAAACTCTCATCCAAACGTAAATTTGAATCGAATTTGAATTCAACAAATCAACTACTTGATCTTCATCAAACCAGCTCTTGATCCTTATCAAGAGTGGCCAACCAAGGAGCTTTTGGCATGGAGTTCCATCGCACAAAATCAGATTTGTGAGATGAGAAGAGTGGGGCATTCCAAGAGTGATCGGTTAAAAGAGTCCAAGCTGATTTGGACTCTTGGATTTCATCCAATTTATTCTCATCTAATCAAATTAGATTAGACCCAACTAAACAACTTGAATCCAATCCAATTAGGTTCCAAACCTAATTAAATCAAAATTTAATCGAGCTCAATGTCTGATCAAATCAATCACCCTTAGCAAATTGGTCAATCTGATCGAATCCAATTACCCTTGGCAATGTCTGATCCAATCAAAATCAATCACCCTTAGCAAATTGGCCAATCTGATTGAATCCAATTCAATCAGCCTTGATCCAAATTTTATTGCTCAATCAAATTAAGCCAATCAGTGATCTAATTGCTTATCAATTCTACTTTGATTCACTAACCCTTCGTGAATTAATTTATTACAACTTTTGTATCAAGTTAACCATCAAGATGATTAAACCCTTGAATGATTCTCCATCATTGATTAGCCACATGATCAGACAGAAATTTTTTTGAGTGTGACCCTATAGGTTCGAATCTAAGCCGATAGCACAAGAATAACTTCTGAACTAATCGATATAACCATCTAACAATGAGATCCGACGTCCAAATAGGTCGAATGATTGTAAAGCAATATTTAAGAACCTACTGACGTATCGTTACAATATAATTCATCCTTTTGATCCTAATGCTCAAGATGACCTAAGATTTAACTGTCAACACTGTAATAGTCAACTACATTGTATCTCAACCTTTCAAATCCACCATATAGATTATCCTGGCTAAGATTTTACTAAATTAAAATACAGTGATACATTAACTCCATCAATCTAGAGGGGTCAATCTCATTTTGACTCGCACACTGACTATCATAAGTACTTGACTGCACCCAAAATATTTCATCACTGAATTAAAAATTCAGATAGTCCAACACCAAAGTACAGTGAGTTACTTGTAAATCACTATAGTGATCTTAGGTCGGAGGGATACTTATACCCATATCCTTCGTGAGCTATTTTTGACAGCAGAGTGCTACACAGTTGGTCATGTTCAATGAGATGTACTCCTACATCTCTCTTGTATGCCATATCAGTATCTCCATATCTCTTGATTACGTGGACAACCAATACATATGACACACAATGACCTACACTTGATAATCACTATCATCCTAGTAATAGCGTATCATTTGATCGTGAATCAGTTTTAAGGATCATGTGATAAATCCTCCTTTATTGATCAAGATAGTCTTAAGGACTTCATCACAACAAAGGAGTTCATTAAGAAGATGTGCACAACTTTATGATGAATAAATCAAATAATATTTATTAATTCATCAATTTATATATATTTATATAATGAGCTCAACTATCAATAGGCTGACGATTGACATTAGAATATAATTTTCAATAATTCTCACTTGGACTAAAGCCAATCTGTATAGTATCGTATGTCCATCTTCAATTTATGATCATCGAACTCTTTGATATTGAGAACTTTAGTAAATGGGTCGATCAGGTTCTTCTTTTTGTAATCTTCTGAAGATTGACGTCACCTTGATCCATAATTTTCCAAACCAGGTGGTAGCGGTACAGTATGTGCTTAGTGCACTGATGGGACTTTGGTTCTTTTACTTGAGCAATGATGCCAGTGCTGTCACAGTAGAGCAGGATCGGACCATCGATGGAGGGTAACACTCTGAGCTCATCGATGAACTTCGACAACCATACAACTTCCTTCATAGCATTAGATACCGTGATATACTCTTCCTCGCATGTTGAGTCAGCCACAGTGTGCTACTTGAAACTTTTCAGCAGATCGCTCCACTATTTAGTATAAATATATATTTCGATATGCTCTTGCCATCGTTATGATCTGACTGAAAGCTGGAGTTAATGTATCCCATAAGTTTCAAATCAGATTCTCCATAAACAAGCCACTGATTCTTAGTATTTCTCAAATACTTAAGGTTGATTTTCACAACCTTCCAGTGGTTCTCCTCTAGATCAGACGGATACCTGCTTATTACCCTTAGTGAGTAGGCAACATCTGATTTCATACATGTCATAGCATACATGATGGATCCCACTGTCGAAGCATATAGAATCCTACTCATACGTTCTCTTTGTTGAGTTGTCGAACAATTCCTGATCGAAAGAAAATTTCATGACCTATCGAAAGCTAGCCATTCTTGAAATTCTTCATGCTAAACCGCTTCAGCATGGTATCGATGTACGTGGACTGGGACAACTCAAGCAACTTTTTCGATCTATCTCTATAGATCTTCATCCATAGGATGTAGGATGCTTCTCCTAAGTGCTTCATGGAGAACTGAGATGATAGCCAAACCTTTATTCTCTGTAATACAGGGATGTCATTTCTGACTAAGACAATGTCATCTACATATAAATAAAAAATATAACTATAGAACTATTTACCCACTTGTAGATGCAGGGTTCTTCTTCATTCCTAATAAAGCCATATATTTTGATCACTTTATCAAAACGTATGTTCCAACTCTTAGATGCCTGCTTCAATCCATAAATAGATCTTTGAAGCTTGCACATTTTAGACTCATCTGTGGATGTAAACCCTTCAGGCTATATCATATACATCTCTTCTTCCAGCTCTCCATTCAAGAAAGCTATTTTCACATCTATTTGCCAGATCTCATAGTCCAGATGTGTCACTATTGCAAGCATAATCTGAATGTACTTGAGCATTGCCACAAGGGAGAACATCTCATCATGGTCAATACCATAATATTAATGATACCTCTTGGCAATCAGATGGGCTTTATAAGTCTCCACCTTCCCATTTGTGCCCCTCTTCCTCTTGAAGATCCACTTACACCCAATAGATTTTATCCCTTCAGGTAGGTCAAGTAATGTCCATACATTATTGACTTTCATGGACTTCATTTCGGACTTCATGGCTTCAAGCCACTTATCGAAGTCAGATCTCTGCATTGCATCCATATGGGTGATCGGATCCTCATTGTTCTCACCGAGTTCAATAGGATCACCATCCCTGATCAAGAAATCATAGTATCTATCGACTGACATGGAACTCTACCGAATCTCCTTAATGGTGCATCCACAATGGGCTTTGGGTTTGATCCAATCAAATCCAGTTCTATAGATTCACTAGATTATGTCATTTTTTCTACCTATTGAACTTTACCAAGCTCAACTATAGAGGCATTAGTTCTTGTTGGGAATTATGTCCTAAAATCAATCATGTAATGATTGAGTTCATCCTTGTATATGAATTATTGATTATTAAATAAAATTATTCTGATATTTTTCATCACATAGTAACATCTTCCTTGAACTCTTGTGTTCTGGTGAAGTCTTTAGGACTATGCTAGTGTGTGATAAAGAGAAGATTTATCATATAGTTCTTAAACATGTTAACGACCAAATGATACGTCATTATAGGATGATGATGTTTATCGAGTAGAGGTCGTTGTGTGTCATATGGATTGGTTGTCCTCTTAACCAAGGAGGGTGGTGACACTGGTATGGTATACAGGTGAGATGTAGGGGTACATTATCATCGAACAAGTGACTCACCTGCTGAGTATTCTGCTGTCAAAAGCTACTCATAAAATATATGGATATAAGTATCTTTCAGACTTGAGATCATCATAGTGACTTGCAAGTAACTCACTGTGCTTTGGTGCCGGACTATCTGAATTTTTAATGTAGTGACGGAAGGCTACTGGGTATAGTCAAGTACTCGTGAAGTCTGTATGTGGATCAAGATGAGATTGACCCCTCCAGATTATTAGAGTTGATGTATCACTATATTTTAATTTAGCAAATTTTTGGTCAGAGTAATCCATAAGATAGATTTGAAAGGTTGAAATACAATGCGGATGAAGCAATCTCGATTTATGGTTAACCTGAGACCATCCTAGAGCATTTAGGTCAAAGGATTAATTATGTGGTAACCATGTGTATGAGTTTTGAAATATTTTTTATGATAATTCAATCTATCTGGATGTCGAGAATCATTACTAGATGGTATCTCGATTAGTGCAGAAATTGGTTCTTATACTACCAGCTTAGTGTTTGAACCTATGGAGTCACGCACACAAGTCAGACAAAGTAGGAAAGAATTGACCTATGTTTATATGTTCAATTTGAAAGTACTTGACTTGATTGAACATATAAGCTAACTTAATTGAGAATTAAGTTATGGGTCAAACAGGATTGAAGAGTTGACTATATCTAGCTAGCACTATACAAGAGATTCAGGTTCGATCTCGGAGATGAGTAGCTTCTAATCTATGATCCATAGAGTATATGAAAGATTGAATTTAAGTACTAATTAATTTTAGATTAGATCTGAATTAATTAAACTTAATTGGGTCCAAGATTTAAGTTAGACTTGGTATAAAAGTTCTAAAGAGTTTGAGATTGACAGCCTTTCAAAATTATTTCAAGCCAGCTTCGAATTGGATTCGAAATGGATCCATTTTTGATGAGATATGAGTATTCTCATTTAAACTAAGATTTCTCTCTATTATAGGCCAACCAACACTTGGAGCTTTACTTATTTGGAGCATCCCATGTGGGTGAGGGAGTGGGTGCAAATTGGTTGTCA
>KE510067.1:9730-29141 GCA_000441515.1 Elaeis oleifera | reverse complement strand
AGTGTCCCTACACTATAGATCAGAGACTCATTTATCTACGAAAAAATAATCTGTGCGTCAGTCTATCCAAATCAATCACCGTCCTCATGATGATCCTATGTTGAAAGTATTTAGGAATTAAATATATGTCTTTAATTCTCAACACCTTGAGAATATATATCAAAACTAATTCTATGGATGATTCAAGGACACATCATACTTGAATAAAAATAATTTGCCCTTTTATTGATCAAATCAATATATTAAGTATAAATTTTATTCTAGAGATATTATAATGTGTCAACTATATTGGCTTCTAGGACATACATCTAATACCTTTGACCTAAGATCGCCATGGTACCTTGTGTACATGAATCGATATTTTGGTTCACTTCTTAACTTGATTCTCTGATCTTTGTATGGGGTGTTCTAGATGTGGTGAAGTATACATGGAGGTTGTGAGTGATTAATAATAGATCGATCACTCCTAATAAGGGGAGCGAACATCCTATGTGATCTCATAGATCGATGATTTTAGAAGCCTTTGGCCAAAGCAGGATGATAATTACAAAGGAATTCTAATGTATCATCAACTGAATCATCACCTTCTGATCAAGATACATATAAATAAGTAATTAAATTTGATACGATTCCATACCCACAGCTCATCTGGGATGTTGTTTGACTGAAAGATTGAATTACACGATAACTTACCACTTAAGGATACTTTAGTAATTTTTATCAAATTTTAAATCTTTCGGGTAGTTATGACATATTACTGGATATTAATCTAGACTTATGGACTCATCAAAATTGAAAGAGTTTAATTCAAGAATTAATTAGAAAGAGTCCAAGTTGATTGGGACTCTTGAATGGACCTAATTTGATCGGATTAGAGTTACGTCAAGAGTCTGTGTCCACTGTTGGCTAGATTTGGAACTCAATGGATTACATATATTAGAATTTGATCTTGATCTAATTTAATTAAGATTTAATATAAATTTTAAGGATTAATTTGATATATGCTAGCATATTATATTAACCCAAGTTCCTATTTAAGTTCAGTTCAAAGCATTTGAGCTAAACTAGATCAATTGCCTTTGACCTAATGGGATTGGATCTAATTAATTAATTTTATCCAACTTGAAAGTGTTTCAAGTGTGGACGGAGTCTTCTACGCCCACCAGGTCTCATGCCAAAATAAATTGCCGCCCCCTCCTAATTGCATTGAGAAATGAAGAGTCCTTCTTAATGAAGACTCTTATCTTATCTCTTTGGTTCTCATCCAGATCCTTAAATATTACATGCTGAATTTATATGAAGAATTTATGGGGTGTTAAAGAGGAGAAGTCCTTTTGTGTGAAGGCTCTTCTACACCAAAATAAATCATAGAGATTTATTTCTCAATGTGAGAAGTTGGAGTGCCAAAAGTTGGCGCCCCTTGGTCCTTCCTCACATCCCTTCTTAGCCTATTTATATGGGATGCCCCATATGGGCTGAGGGCTAGATTTTGGATGAAAATCAGAGCCAATTGGTGTGTAATAGAGGAAAAAATTCTAAAAAAATTGGAGAAAAAGAGAAAATAAAAATTGAGAGGAAAGTTTGTAAGAAGGGTGGTGAGAGAATTAGCAAGTGTTGCTAGTTTGCCCTAGGGTTTGATTTTTTCATATGTTGGAGCTCAAAATCAAATTCTAGGTTGTGAGACTTCTGAAAAGTATTCTCTTATGTGATTTTGGTGGTAAATCGAAGGTGATTGGGCTTTGGTGTGATCATACTTCGAGTTTGAAGCCGGCAGTGTTCTTATGAAAAAAGGCTATGGCGGTGCATCGGTTAGGAAGGACTTTGACCAATTTTTGTGTGGATCACTATTGGAGGGCTTCTACTTTGGAGTCTTATGGAGATCATCATTATACCACACTACTCTTTTGAGAAAGTATAAAATTCTATCTCTTTGCATGTTTGATTTTGTTTTGTTCAACATCTACAAGGTGATTTCAGGGTTTGGATTTCGGTTCGATGGTTTAATTGTTAAAGCTTTCGATATGTTTGTTTAAAATTTTAAATTCAATTTTCACTACATGACTAGAACCCAACACAACCAATAGGAGGAAAAAAGAGGTAGCCATTAAAATCAAATTTCAAATAATTGAAAGAGGCCTAGAGGAGAAGGAGGACGCCTAAAGTGGTGCTCCACGCCTGAAAGAGAACCCCACATGCCAAGTGTCACACACCAAGGGAGGGAGATGCTGAGTCTATCTCTCTTCCTTTTTCTATGCTTGCTATCTTGGGATGTGCATCCCAAGGCAGGATGCATGACCCAGGCTAGGACTTGCAACCCAAATTCTCCTATTGCCTTGGGATGTGCATTCCAAGGTGGGATGTGTGACCCAGGCTCCTCCTCCTGTCTCATGCCCTATGCAGCCTTCTTCTTTTCTCTTACCATCTTATGTCCATAACCCTCCTTATATAGGTATTTAAAACTCTTAGTCCTAATCTAATTAGGACTCTCAAATTTTAAGTCCCACTTGGAGATCAGGTTTAATTAATTTGAATCCAATTCAAACACCTTATGCCATATGGAAAACCCCAACTATATAGGAATGGCACCAACATTTAGCGCCACCTAATAGCTCACACCCAAGGGGATTGGGAATCCCACATTAGGCACCAAATCAATCCATTTATCCACCATAATGAGAGATAAAATCAGATAATTAAGGTTTGATAAAATGCAAATCAAATTAGGCACATATTTGGATCAATACAATTCCAATTTGAATCCAATTCGAAAGATTGCTATTCCTAATCCAATTAGGATTCACCTCCAAGTCCAACTTGGATATTAAATCTAATTAAGTCTTAATTAAATCAGATCTAATTTAAATTAATTAAGATATAAAATCAATCTATCATAAATCTCTTGGATCATTGATCAGATTATTATCATCTCTGGAATTAAACCTGAATCTCATGTCTAGTGGTAGCTAGACATAACCAACTCTTTAATTCCGTATGATCTCTAACGTAATTCTCAATTAAGCTAATCTATTTATTCAATTAAGTCACATACTTTCAAATTGAACTCATAGACTTAGATCAATTCTTCCTACTTTGCCTGACTTTTATGCGTGACTTCATAGGTTCAAACACTAAGCCGATAGCAAAGAAACTATTCCTATACTAATCCAAGTTATCATCTAGCAATGATTTTCAACATCCAGATAGGTCGAATATTTGCAAAGCAACACTCAAGAATCATGAAATATGATTATCGCATAATTCATCCTTTTGACCTTAAATGCTCAGGATGACCTAGGGTTTAACTGTCAATCCTAGATTAGTCCTCCACATTGTAGTTAATTTTTTTAAATTCTATGATCTATCACATGGATTATCCCAGGTAAGGTTTTACTCAATTGAAATATAATGATGCATGAACTCCTGAAATTTAGAGGGATTAATCCCATCTTGATCCATACACAGACCACCATAAGTACTTGATTATGTCTAGAAATCTTTCATCACTAATTAAAAATTCAGATAGTCCGACACCAAAGTACGATAAGTTGTTTGCAAGTTATCGTGGTGATCTCAAGTCGGAGGGACACTTATACCCATATTCTTCGCGAGTAGCTCTTGACAGCAGAGCGATCCACAGGTGAGTCACTTATTCAGTATGATGTACTCATACATCTTATCTGTATGCCATACCAATATCTCCACACTTCTTGATTAAGAAGATAACCAACCTATATGGTACACAATGACTTACACTTGATAAACATCATCATCTCTTAATGATGTATCATTTGATCGTGAATATATTTAAGAACTATTGGATAAATCTTCCTTTATTGATTGTCATATAGTTCTAAGAATTTTATCACAACATGTGAGTTCTATCAAGGAAGATATACACCTTATGATGAATAATGTTAAATAACTTTTATTAATTCATAATTCATATATAAGTTATAAAGAGCATAATCATCCAAATGATTGGCTTTAGGATATATTTCCTAACACTGATACCATTTGAAGGAAATCCTAGACAGTTTTATGCATGCATTTTAATTTTTTTTGAAATTTAAGACAGCAAAAGATATTTAGATTAATCATATTAACCTAGTGTGCATTAGATCTGATCTAAAAACTATCTAACAAGGATCGATGACATAACAAATATGCATAATCTGAAATCTGAAAATCATAGATCATATCTATGCAGTAAATCATATTTATAATTTATTTGAGTTCAAAACTCAATACTTGAGCACGGGTTGATATTCACTGCAGTTGATGATCATGGATTTACCAGTTGCTTCGAGCCACATAGATGTTCAACCACCACAAGTATCCACATAAAGCTCCTAATCCGATCGGAGGTTCAACGATCAATGATCTCTCTTGGGTGCTAGCTCCCTTGCAGAGATCTGCTCCTGATGGCTGATCGAACTCCTTCTTCAGATCTCTTGAACTCTTTCAGGAGGAGAAGAAGGACTTTAGAGGAGATGAGGTGGAGGAAGAATGTGGAGAAGGAAAACTCTTTTCTCTCCTTTTTCTCTCTTCCCAAAATCCTAGATGGAACCCTAGGGAACCCACGCTCTCAAGCCATGCACCCACCCTTTTCTTTTCTTTCTCATGATGAAACTTCAGAATTTTCATGTAAAAACTCTTTCACACCCTATGCAATTCCTCCTTTAATTTGGCATCCAAAGGAGTTAGATAGGATAATGATTCAAACTAGATTTCAACTTTTAAACTTGAATTCAAAACAATTTTGAATTCAAATTTGAACAAATCTCATCCTAATCACTAGGGCATTGTGAAAGGGGTGACAACCAACACTTGGTATGGGAAAGCTTCATGCAAAATCAGAATTTGCATGAAGACAAAGGTGGTGTGGGTATGGGGTGACGCAAAGGGAGGAAGTCCAATCCGATTGGACTCTAGGTTGATCCAATTTGGTCTCTATCGAAATCCAATTTAATTAGATCCAATTAGATGAGTGACTCCAATCAAATTAGAAACCTAATCGCTTCAATTAAATCTTAATCTAATTAAAAATTAATTAAGCTCAAATCCTGATCAAATCAGAAATTAATCTCTCTTAGTGACTAGGTTACCTTATAACCTAATTAGATTATCTTATAACTTAATTAGGTCAAACCTAATTGAATTCAATTCAATTAGACTTGATCCCACCTTTATTGCTCAATCAAATTGAACTAATCAGTAATCTAATTGCTAATTAATCCTCCTATAATTCACTAACTATTAGTAAATTATTTTATTGTAACTTTTGCATAAGATTAATTATCAATCACATTGATGATTATACCCTTCAATGATTCATAATCATTAATTAGTCATCTGATCAAATAGAAATCTTTATTATGTGTGATCTCATAGGTTCAAACACTAAACTGATAGTATAGGAATAAATTTTTATACTAATCGAAATGACCATCTAGCAATAATATCCGACATCCGGATTGATTGAATTATTGCAAAGCAATATTCAAGAACCTTTGGCATATGATTATCGTATAATTCATCCTTTTGACCCTTAATGCTCAAGATGACTTCATAGTTAAACTGTCAACTCTTAATCCATACATCCATATTATATTTCAATCTTATAAATCTTATGACTCATCACATGAATTATCCTAGCCAAGATTTTGCTTAATTGAAATATAGCGAAGCATCATCTCCTAAATCCTGGAGCGGTCAATCTCATCTTGACTCACATACAGACTTCATAAGTACTTGACTATATCTAAAAATTTTATTATTGTATTAGAAATACAGATAGTCTAGCACCAAAGTACAGTGAGTTGCTTGCAAGTTACCGTGGTAATCTTAGGTCGGAGAGACATTTATAACCATATCCTTCACGAGCTATTCTTGACAGCAGAGTACTTCACAGTTGGATCATGTTCTATGCAAATATACTTCTACATTTTACTTACATGCCATACCAGTATCTTCATACTCCTTGGTTACGAGGACAACCAATCCATATAGCACATAATGACCTATACTTGATAAACATTATCATCCAATTAATAACGTATCATTTGGTCACGAACAAGTTTAAGAACTATTCGATAAATCCTTCTTTATCGATTGAAAATAATTCTAAAGGCTTCATCATAATATAAGAATTCTAAAAGGAAGATGCATAGATTATGATAAATTATCAAATAATTTTTATTAATTTATAATTTATATATAATTTATTTACAAAGAGCACAATCATCTACATTAGACAATTGACTATATGACATAATTTTTAACAAACTGATTATCCTACTATTTGAACCAAATTCAAATGATGATAAATCATGATATTTTTCATAATTATCTGAAAGAGGAAGGGATGCCATAAATGCCCTTTTGGGCATGCGCATGGGGTGATGGGTGAAGGGTCGTGCTGCTTCTAAAGTGAAGAATCCTTCTACCATAGGGCAGAAGGTGTCCCTTGCTGATAAGACTCTTATCTGAATTCAAATTTAGAGAAGAATATATATGATATTTTTTCAGATTTTTTTGAAAAAGAAAGGATGCCAGAAGCACCCATTCTTGGCATGCACGAGCGGGTGAAGGGAGAGGGACGCATCTTATGAGAGAAGAGCCCTTCTGCTTAAAGGCTCTCTCTCTTAGGACATGCCACCTTTTAAGGATGTGAGGAAGAGTTGTGACTCTTCCCCACGCGCCCCTTAGTCACCTATAAAAGGCACACGGTGCTGGGATTCCAATCTATTTTCGAAAACTCTTCTCGAGTCCCCTCTTAGTCTAAAGACAAGACTTTTCTTTCTCTTCCTAGTCTTAGGACAAGACTCTTGTATTTAAGACAAGCTTTGTTCTAGTCTAGACAAGGGTAAAGAGATTCTAAAAGAGAGGATTAAGAAGTCCAGAAGAGTGCCTTGAGAGGATAAAATCAGGTTCTTGAAGAAACATAATCTGTGCGAGGCTATTTGAGTTCTAGGGGCTAAAACTCTTGAAGCAAAATTCAAGAAGGAGCGCTATCCTTAGATCAACACCTGTGTGATCATTATTGGAGGGCAAACACTTGAGCACCTTGTAGAAGTAATTCTTCATCAAATCAAAATTCAAGATGTATGCCTTCTAATACTTCTTGTAGATCTATGCTTTGATTGGTTTTGTCAAAGGTTCCTTGGTTTAAGGATTTTGAGGTATTTGGATATTTGAATGAAAATTTTAAATACTTAGACCTTCTGTTATGCCACTAGAATCTAACACTAGTACTGACCTCCATCTTAACTTTTGGTAGAACATTATTGATTTGATCATGCTCGATCTCTATTGAACCATTTGTATCCTAGTTTAATCTTGATAAGATAAAGTTATGATGACCTAACTAACTTAGATTGTTGAATATGACAACCATCAGTCTTATCTTCTATAGTTATTGGACTCAATTTTATATAGTAGTGTAGTCATCCTGGACAAAAGATGTCCAACATTAGGGACACTGTGGTATAATCTATTAATAAAAGATTTTGGAAAGAAATTTTAAAATTATTTGGATTATTGAAGTACATGTGAGGTAAGTAATGCTTCATTTTTTTTAACTTATCAATAAATTATAAATATTTTTATATTAAATTATGCATAATTTATGAATCTGACAAATGGTATTTTGAATTGTTGATTATACTCTATTCTGAAATGTTAAATGATTTATAATCGAACATATTGAATTTGATATGGATTGTTTGATTGATTTCAATGTCACATGGTTTATGAACTTTTTGAATTAGAATATGAAATAGTGTTTTGATTTGAAATGAATTTTGACTCACAGCCTGATTTTGTATCAAATCCTACCACTAGGGTTGAAAAATTGGTATTTCGATACTCTATCAGTATGGATTGTGTGTTGGTATTTTGATATCCTACCAATGGGGTTGTGCGTTAGTATTTTGATACCCTACCAGAAGAGATTGTGTGCTGGTTTTCGATACCCTACCAATAGAAGTCATGCACTAGTATTTTGATACCCTACTATTAAGAGTTATGCAGTAATACTTTGATTTAGTTTATGGCTGTCGAGACGAATATTATGTTTGAAAGTAATCAATTTATGAAAATAAATTTATATGGATCTTATTTTGATTAATATTATATATTTTAAATTGATACACCTTGTATGCTTATTTTTAGTATATTATTATTATTGAATTTATCTAGCTAAAGTATAGATGCCTTACTAAGCCGTCTAGTTCATAACTTTATATTTTACTATTTTTACAGATCTAGATGACTAGTTTAACTTGGAGATTCTATATGAAAGAGCAAATTAGAAACAGAATTTGATATCTTTATTTTAAATTAGGATTTATTGAAGTTGATGAAAAACTATGAAATATTATTTAGGAAGATATTTGATTTAGTTATTTAAATTAAAATAAATATTAATTATTTAAATTTTATTCTACTATTGTTTTATGATATCGTGATGAAATGCTTTGTATACATATAAGAAGAGTTCTTCGTAAATATGAGGTGGTTACTATGACCTCTTCTCACGATCTTGGATCAGAGGCATGATAGCTACACTGAATCTTTTTGAGTGTGTTGCTATTGAAATTGATCGAGGTTGAAAGATGGATGCCTAGTTCTCGATCAGGGATGCTGGCGCTGGAGTGACCTGTAATACAAGTCCCAAACTGAAGGTTGTGACTTCGGTGAGGATCCTCCAACACTCTATTAAAATTATGTCCTAAAATCAATCATGTGATGATTGAGTTTCTCTTTGTATATGAATTATTGATAAATGAATAAAAGTTATTTTGGTATTTTCATCACAAAGTTGCATCTTCCTTATAGAACTCTTGTGTTATGATGAAGTCCTTAGAACTATATTAGTGAATGATAAAGAGAATATTTATTGTATAGTTTTAAAATATTCACGATCAAATGATACATCATTACAAGATGATGATATTTATCGAGTGGAGGTCATTGTATGCCATATGGATTGGTTGTCCTCTTAATCAAGGAGTGTGGTGATACTAGTATGGCATACAGGTGAGATGTAGGAGTACATCATCACTGAATAGATAACTCACCTACTGAGTATTCTACTGTCAAGAGCTGCTCGCGAAGCACATGGACATAAGTGTCCCTCTGACTTGAGATCACTATAGTGATTTGTAAGCAACTCAATGTACTTTGGTGCCGGACTATTTAGATTTCTAATGCAGTGATGGAAGATTATTGGGTACAGTCAAGTACTTGCGAAGTCTGTACATAGATCAAGATGAGATTGACCCCTTCGGATTATAGAAACTGATATATCACTGTATTTTAATTTAGTAAAGTCTTGGCTAGGATAATCCATGAGATGGATATAAAAGGTTGAATACAATATGGATGAAACACTCTCGATTGACAGTTAACTTGAGATCATCCAAAAGCATTCACGATCAAAGTAATGAATTATGTGGTAACCATATACATAGGTTCTAAAATATTTCTTTGTAATAATTCAACCTATTTGGATATCAAAAATCATTGCTAGATGGTATCTCGATTAGTACAGAAATCGATTTCTGTGCTACCAGCTTAGTGTTTGAACCTATGGAGTCAGCGCACAAGTCAGACACCGTAAGAAAGTATTGACCTATGTTTATATATCCAATTTGAAAGTACTTGACTTGATTGAACATATAAGCTAACTTAATTAAGAATTAAGTAATAGATCAAATGGGATTGAAGAGTTGACTATGTCTAGCTAGCACTACACATGAGGTTCAGATTCAATCTCGAAGATGAAAATTTTTTATCTATGATCATGGAACCTATGAGAAATTAGATTTAAGTATTAATTAATTTTAGATTAGATCTAAATTAACTAGACTTAATTGGATTTAAAATTTAAGTTAGACTTGGTTCCAAAAGTTCTAAAGAGTTTAGGATTGACAACCTTTCGAAATTATTTCGAACTAGCTTCAAATTGGATTCGAATCGGATCTTTTTTGGATGAGATATTTGGAGTCCTACTTATACTGAGATTCTCTTACTTCCTTGGGCTGACCATCACCTAGCATGGTGCTAGTTGTGGGCATCCTATGTGGGTGTGGGAATGGGTGCTTTTTAAGCACCATAAGTGATGGCAATTCTATCTCATGTAGGAGTCTTTCTTTCATGAGTATTGGATTGATTTAAAGCATGTTTGAATTAGGAGTTCTATACTTATTGGGTCATTAGAATCATCTATAAATAGAGAGGGTCTCTATCTATGGATGCATCGCAAACAAATCAGATTGAGAGGAGAGAAAAAGAGAGAGAGAGGCGAGAGGTTAAGGCACCCTTTTCTTCCTTGGCACCACCTCTTCCTTAACGCTCCTCTTTCCTTGGCATGGGCCCTCCCTTGGGCATCCCCCTTGCTACTGTGAGATGTCACACCAGCACCTCTCCTTCCTCCTTTGGTTGGGTTGCGAAGGTGATTTGATCAAAGCTCATCCCGCTTTTCTACATTGTCTAGTGTGCATGCGAATAGAGGGTCTGTACTTTCAAGCTTACATGAAGGTTGAATCTAGATTATAGAGATTTGATCCTCAATTTCATTATAATATAGGTAAGAATTTGATCTTTATTCAGCAAGATTCAAGAAATTTTAGATGCAACTCTAATTATCTGTGAGAAATAGTTTTTTTTCCTACACGCTCAAGTCAGCAGAGAACAAAAGAGCAACAATGGGTTCTCTGAGAGAGATTTGATTATACTTATCTGAGTCCTCGAGGCTTTGATTATTTATATAGAAGGATGTCGAACAGCTAAGTTGTTAGCTGTGAGATTACAGGATCCCGAGATTGTCGGGCCATTGGACATGTCAAACTAGGCAAGATAATTCAGTCTTTAATCGCTCCACGAGATTAGGAGAGATAGTTATGCCAGATCCTATCTATTTAGAATGGACAGCTATCGCGTACCTTGAAGAGATAAGTCGGCTGAGGTGACGTGGTAGTTCATACATAGGTTAGACCTCGTAGATGCCTCAGCTCAGTATGGAGACGAACTCCTCAGCTCAGTATGGAGATGGACTCCTAAGCTCATACGACGGTCAGTGGTCGTGTTAATGATTCGAGATCTTGAAATGTCTTGTGATATAGTGCTGATCCGAGATGCTCATGGTAACCACCATAACATTACCCCTACTCCTGAGTCTGAGAATCAGATGAAAGGAGTACTTCAAAAGTATCTCGAATTCAATGCCACGTGCTTCCACTTTCATGCCTACCTTTGCATTTAAAGCACATGACGTCAGCCTAATGTGATTGACGCACATGGGCATAACTGATGGGACCACTTAGACGATGGATCCTTCGAGGTTTTAATTACTTTACGACAGCTTTTATTTCTTCCTTCTTTAAATTTAGGCTTTGAAGGCACAGGTAGCCACAGATCTTCTTTTGTGCTAATTATTCATTACGATTTTTTGGAGCAATATGGATTCATAGCACGTGAGAGACTTGAGCAAATTCTAACCCGTAGGAGGCAGGTCGTGGTTTCGATTATTGAAACAGAACCCACAGTTGGAGAAGAAGAACATGTCACTCCTACCGTTGAGCCCACGGCCCCACCATTGGAAGCTTTGATGCAGGATTCTTCAAGAAAGTTCTGATCGATGGAGCACCGATGGAGACAGCACTAGAAATGAGCATCGAGGGATGCTCTAAAAAAGATCCGATTGAGGTAGTGCGGATGGAAAAGGTGGTCGACAACCCAGAGAAGGATCTAGCGATGATGATGGAGACTGGAGGATCTCTAGAGATGGAGACTCCTACTGGATGCTTCTTGCATCCACTTCTCATGCAGGACCCTCAGATTCGATTCCTGATATTCCATCTATAGGAGAGAGCCTCCAATCTACAGTGGAGTACTTAAGGAACCTCCTACCGCCAGTCGAGAGGTTGTTCCTTAATGAACAAAGGGGGGAGAAGCGATTTGCCGATGCTTTAAGATCCCTTGTACATGTGGGCCAATGTTTGGTGAGCCTTACTAGTTCCGATCTTGATGTTTCGGTGATGGAGAAGGAAGAGATCAACTTGCTGAAGTATCGATTAGAGTATCTAGAGAGGGATAACACTGAGCTAGCCAAAGAGCTCAGCTTTATAGAGGAGGCTCTTCAGGAGACCCAGGAGTTGATTCTCCATTGGAATGAAGAACTACAGCAAGCTGAAAGATAGATTGAGACTCTTGAACAACAGAAGTCTAGGGCCAATAGGAAGGTTGAAGATCTCGAAGGGTGGATTAGAAGCCCGAGAGACAGAGATTTAAGGCTAAGAAGACTGTCGCTAGATCTGTGATGACCTGGAGCATCTGAGGAGGATACTTGAAGCGAGAAGAGGTTCTCCTTATCTTGAAACTCACTCTCGAAGGAGCTCCAGTGGTGGTTCGTCCGAGAGGGTCAGAATCTCTGAAGGGATGAGCCATGGAGAGAGAGCTCCTCGAGGAGATGGATGCTCCACTTTGAAAGAGGTTCAGGCCTCCCAGAGCCACTCTCGGGAGTCCAAGAGATCGGATCAGAGGTGGAACACCTAAAGAAGATGTTGGAAGAGAGAAAGATCGATCATAAGCTTCTCTAGGATAAATTTATAGATCAAAGGATTTTACTCAAATATGCTGAAAGCAAAAGAAAGTAGCTAGAGAAGGAAGGAGCTAAGATCATAGCCCAAGCTTGCAAGGCAGCATTCTTTGTGGGCTTCAAGAAGTGCAAGTCTATTGTCCAGATGCACCTTCCACCTGACTTCATCAAGCATCCTCAAATCGATTGTCTGGATATGAATTTTTAAGCAGTGTTGTCGGATAACTAGTTGAGATTTATGATAACATCTCACTTTCTGAATGAGATAGACAAGATCGATGCAGTCATCCAAATCGAAGGCATCATCAGCACTGAGGAATACCATCCCACAGACGATCACCCCGACAATCTCTCTGAAGAGTGATTTATGCCCTCATCTTCTTTTATTCTTTGTGATCCAAGGCCCCTAATCTTGTAATAGAATCTCTATAGGAACAGATGTATTCTTTTCTTTAATGAATATGAATCATACTTTTAAATATATGAATCAAAATCTTTAACATATACTCGATCTCTGGCTATAACTACAAAACTTGATTAGAGTAATAGCCTAAACGATACTGTTGGAAATTATATCCCAAAGCCAATCGTCAGCCTGTTGATGATTGTGCTCACAATTATAAATTATATATAATTTTATTAATAAAATTATTTAACTTTTCATCATATTTTATCTATCTTATTTGAACTCCTGTGTTGTGATGAAGTCTTTAGGACTATAATTAATCGATAAAGGAGGATTTATCATTTAGTCCTTAAAATATATTCACGATCAAATGATATGTTGTTAATAGGACGTAGCTATATCAAGTATAGATCGTTGTATGCCATATAGGTTAGTTGTCCTCTTAACCAAAGAGTGTGAAGATACTAGTATGGCATGCAGGTGGAATGTAGGAGTATATTTGCACCAAACATGACTATTTATCGAGCACTCTGCTGTCAAGAGTAGCTCATGAAGGGTATAGGTATAAGTGTCCCTCTGACCTGAGATCACCATGATGACTTATAAATAACTCACTGTACTTTGATGTCAGATCATCTAAATTTTAATTTAGTAATGAAAGGTTACTGGGTGCAGTCAAGTACTTTTCAAGTTGGTGCATGTGTCAAGATGAAATTAATCCCTCTGAATAAGTAAGAGATATGCGTCAGTGTATTTCAATTTAATAAAATCTTGGCTAGGATAATCCATGTGATAGATTTGAAAGATTGAAATACAATATGGTTGACTATATTCAGGTTGACAGTCAAACCCTAGGTCACCTTGAGCATTTGGGTCAAAGGGATAAATTATACGGTAACCATACGCCAGTAGGTTCTATAATGTTGCTTTGCAATCTTTTAGCCTATCCGGACGTCGGCTCCCATTGGTAGATGATTACATCGATTAGTATAAAAATTATTCTTATACTATCGATTTAAGTTCGAACCTATGGGGTCATACACATTAGAAGATTCGATCTGGTCTGACAGCTAAAGAGTTTAATTGGATTGTGACTCTAGTGAAGAGTCCCACTGGACTGAGACTCTGAATGAGAGTTCCACTAAACTGGGACTCTGCTATTAATGGAGAATTTATTAGTAATTAGATTGCTAATTGACTCAATTTGATTGAATAAGAGCTTTAGATCAAATCTAATTGAATTGGATTCAGTTTGACTTAGATTGGTTTGATTTGATCAAGCCTAATTGTAAGAAAAATTTGTTCTTGATTTGATCAGAACATTGGCTCACTTAACTTCTAATTGGATTAGGAATTTATTGAGGTAATTGGGTTTCTAATTAGATTAGGTTCATTCCTATCATTGGGTTCAAATCAGTTATGGTTTGGTTTAGAATCAAATCGAAAATGAAGAGTCCAAGCCAGCAGGGACTTTATCTCTTCCCCTTGCGCCACCTTGGACCCACCTCTTCTTCTCAACGCCAAAATGGTTTTGGTGTGTGAGTTTTGGGTGTGAAGAGAGAGGGCATAGATTGGGTGGGCGGCAAGCATGATGACTCATGGCTCTTATTTCCTACCTAATTTGAATGCGATCCGAATTAGAGATAAGGAGATAAGAAGGAAAGAGATTTTCTATGATTGGAAAGAAGGATGGCACCAAGAGATTTTTTTCTTAAATTCTTTGAAGAGTTTTTTGGTATGAGAAAGATTAGATCTCCTCCTCATGCCAACACCCTTTTTTAGAATTTTTTAGGATGCCAATATTGGGATTGGTGTGGAGATTTTGGCACCCCTCCCTTGACCCAAACCCTGATGCCCATCTATAAATAAAGGAGGCTCCAATTGTTGATGCTATGAAGGTGTTTCTTGCTGATTTATTTTCTCTACCAGAGCTCTCTCCTCTCTCCCCTTTCTCCTCTAATTTTTGCTCTCCTTTGGAGCATCCAAAAGGTCAAGAGAAGAAGAAATAGTTCAGCCTTTGAAAATCCCTATGAGCTAGCACTCCTGAGGAGCTTGATCTGCACCGATCTTCATGTGGATGACTTGTAGAAACTGGACACCTTTATGCAGCTATGAGCAACCTGAAGGAGCACCTATCTAAGTGTTGGACCAGTAGAGATCAGTAGATTACAGTTCGATAATGGTTTCTGAACTTGTTTGATTGGTTTTGATAGATCTAAGAGTTAGATCTAGTCTGCAGCATCGATTAGATTGATGCAGATCTTTATTTTAGATTTTTATATCATATTAAATCATATCATAGATCTTGATATTATAGTATAGATTAGATCTTATGCATATAAAATAATTAAATTATTTAATCTAATAGATCTGTTGCAAAAAATTTTGAAATTGTATGCATAGTACTGCCTTACTTTTCCTTCAATTGGTATCAGAGTCAACTTCTTTATGATATGATTTTTTATATCTTTAGATCTGATTATATATTATTTAGATTAAATCTAAATATATCTTAATTTTAGATCTAATTTTTATCAGTCCTGTACATATTAGATTAGATGATCTGAGTAGCAAAGTACTCAGATTGGATAATCACCAGACCGTCCGATCATAGGAGCAAGCAGGGTTACATGACCCTCTTCTCCCATTCAATGGGGTGCTCTTATAGCATGTAGAGGTGCTACTGTGAGGTCCCATGAAGAACAAAGTGAAAAAAAAAAACTTTCTTGCAAAATCTTAGATCTTGAAATCTTAGGATTTGTTGTATGTGATGCAAGTTGCAAAGAAATTAATTATATCTAATCTTAATAATCAAAATTATTTAATTTGAAATCATAAAAGCTTAGACGTGATCTAAAAGATTTTATGATTTAATATAAAAAGTTTACATGAGAAATAATTTCAAAACTTAATCTAAAACCATGTTGATACTGAAACTTAATTAAGAATTAAATATAGAATCGATTAGATCTAGAATTATAATTTAAGATCTAATGATATTGCATAAAATATGGAGGCATGGGTTAGCTCAAATCAGGTCCTCTTAATTAGGTTAGACCTAAAGTTAGAATCAAAGAGTTAATAGATCATGTTGAGAAATTGATTAATTTAATCAAAAGTTGAATTAGATTAAATCAAGATTTCTCTAGAACCAGTACAATAGTTGTAGATGGTCAAGTTCATGTCTTTGATTAAATTAAATAGATTTTGATTGTGGCTCAATGGTTGAACCTGAATCATTAAGCTGGTCAAATCGAAACTAATTAACCAATTGGTGTCTAAGATAAGTTTGGCATTTTGATCGGTGGTTTTTAATTGGGAGCGGCTTACCTGGCCATTTCGATGGTATCTAAGGCAAGCTTAGCATATCCTTCCACCGATCTCACTTACCTAGCTAATTTAGTGAATTATGTCTTGATTAGATCGCTAAGTGATTTGAGTTGATCCATACCACTAAGGTTGATCAGTGTGATTGCTTTAGGTGTCATTTCAACCAGCATGACACTAATCTGATTCAATGACTTGGTGAAATCAGTGGGAGAATTGTGGTTTACTGGTTGATCTTTTCTCTTCTCTTCTCTTCTCTTAATTCATAAATTAAATCTTCTAGATTATTAGATCCTTAAAATAAGATAGTTATGATGATAATTAAATCATAGCTTCCTATTAGGTTGAGTGATAATGGATCCATTAGTATGATGATCATTGGAGGTCGAAAGGCCTGATGCTCATCTGCTATTGAAATTATTATTCATAATATGATGACTCAGTCGAGTCTCCCTAGCGAGTGGTCAAGTTAGCCGGCCAAAGTCAGGCCTGATTATTTAATAGTTAGATTTCTAAGTATGATCATGTTAATGGTTAGATCTAACCAGGGCTTACAAAGAAGATTAAAGTCAACCAAAAAGTTATCTGGGGCTAAATTGAAAGAATAGTGCCCTACAAGCCAATCGCATGGGGATGCAATGGAATATTTCTTTATTATCTTCCTGCTCATTTGCATAATATTAATTATTTATTTATATGAGGTATTATGTTTTATCACTTGCTGCATCATTTTTATATAATTATGATAAACCCCATAGATTAGAACAATGATTTTAGGGCCATGATGAGATCATGCCAGTGAGACCTAAAATCTTGATAGTCTCAATCTAAAATATTTTCAATCGTTGATCATCGAGTCGGAGATCGATGATGTCGGTAAGACTGGTACATCCTATGTATACTCGATGGAGAGGATGGTTGATCTCACAATCACCTATATAATGACACTAATACAAGAATGTAGGTACTCATTAGAGAATGAGTTCACTAAACTGACTCACAAAAGAATATCTGATGGAGTCTTACAGCATGTCGACAGATGGTTCTTCAGTGGGAGTGGTGCATGTGATCCTTTGACCTGAGATCACTATGGTACCTTGTGTGCATGGACCCTTTGGTTTATTTCCTAGCACATCACTTTGAGATGTGTGTGGAATATTCTAGGTATGGTAAAGTATGCATGGAGATTGTGAGTGGTCAACAAAAATCGATCACTCCTTGTAAGAGGAGAGAACATCCTATATAATCTCATAGGATGGTGACTCTGAAAGTCTCTGACCAGAGCAGGGATGAACAGTAGAAATAGTTCTACTAGTTCATTAATCGAGTCATCATCATCTGATCGAGATACATATGGTTAGGTATTTGGGTTTGACATTTTTTCATACCTATAGCCTTTCGGGGATGTTATATGATCGAAGGATTGAATTGTACGGTAACTCACCATGAAAGGATAATTTTGATATTTTATCAAATTATAAATATTTCAAGTAATTATGACATATTGTTAGATATTAATCTTGACCTATTAATTTGATAAAATTAAAAGAGTTTAATTCTAGAATCAATTAGGAAGAGTCCTGGTTGATTGGGACTCTTGAGCTGACCTAATCCAATCAGATTAGGATTTCATCAAGAGTATGGGTCCATTACTGGTTAGATTTGGAACCCAATGGGTCACACACAACAGAGATTTGATCTTGATCCAATCAATTTAAATTATTGTAAATTTAATGGGTTAATTAAATTGCTAGCACATAAATTAACTCAAGTTCCCAATTGGATTCAGTGCAAAGGTGTTTATGCTAACCTAGTCTTGTTGCCTTGACCTAATGTGATTATGGATGCCCACTTTTGCGTTGAATTTTGGTAGAGTCCATAATGGTATGGACTCTTGGTTTCACACCTTTCTCCTTATCCCATGTGCCAGGAGTTGGTGTATTAATTTTTTCCAAGTAGAGGAAGAGTCTTTCTGCTGGTTAACCTCTTTAAATTCCATGCAAACTCTTTGGATTACATGAGAAAATTCAATGAAGGTGTGTAATAATTAAGGGATGCCAAGAGTTGGCGTCCCTGGTATGCCCTTATTTCTATTTAAAGGGGGTGCCACAACTAGATTTAGTGTGCCATTTTTGCTGAGGATGGGCATGGAAATGAGAGAAAATAATGAAAAAATTTTGGAAAAAAGACAAGGAAAAAGAGGGAGAGAAAATGGAAAGGAAGGGAGAAGGAAAAAGAAAGTATGAGATACTTGTCCTAAAATCAGATTGTTCATGTGTTGAACATAAAATCTGATTAGAGTGTGGTGTGATACTTTGGAAAAGTATTCCTAGAGTGGTATTAGTGGAGGTCATGAAGGTATACAAGTAGTGGTGCACATCGTTCTTGTGAAGGATGGATGGTAGCATACTTAGGAAGAAGGCTACAGCACCATGACGAGTTGGGAAGGACCCTAACCAATCCTATGTGGATCACCATTGGAGAGCTTTTGCTTTGGAGTCTTGTGGAGATCTCAAAATCATCAGTTCGTGATCTTCATAGTGGTATATGACTTTCGATCTTCTCCTCATATGCTTGACTTTGTGATTTGATTGTAATCATCAAGGGGTTCCTTGATTTTCTATGTTTCGGTGGTTGTGTTTAAATGTTAAAACTTGTTTTCATTATTGTATTCATGTTAAAAATTTTAAATCTATATTTTGCTACATCATCAGAACCCAATAGTAGTATCAGAGCCATCCTTGATTGATTCAGTTAAATTTCTATTATTTTTGTGATATGGATTTGATCCAGTTCAAACCATGTCAAAATCAATTTTTCTGATTGATGTTTAGTTATTGATTTTGATGTATTTTATTAATGATAAAAATATTATCATTCCATGATCGAACCTTGTATATGAAATTTCATGGTTTATAGACTTGTGTGACAAGTTTAGTGATAAGTGGTATATTTTTATATTTATTATAGATATTTTTGATAATTTATGGTGTTAACATCTTCTTAAAAACTTAATTTCATGAATTTATTGATTTTTTTGAAAATAAATAATTTTAGAGAAATATATGAAATTAGAA
>KE510066.1:12654-26094 GCA_000441515.1 Elaeis oleifera | reverse complement strand
TCTGAAAGATAAATTACAATAAACACCCTATCGCATCCCATATGTGATTGGCTTATAGGGTATTATTCTTTCAAACCAAAGCCCAAATAGGCTTGAACCAAGCCTGGAGAGGCTTTTAATTTTAAACCCTTTTGATCTTTCTTTCTTGATTCTTGAAGAAACCAAGAATTTTTTTTGATCCTTCAACTAATCAAGAAGAATAACAACCAAAAAGTGGCTGTAACTAACTCTCAACAAACTTGAGAGAAAAGAAATAAGAACCAAACAAGTGGTACCAACAATTGACCCACTTCTTTGATGCCGCCCACTCTCTATTGGCTCCAAGGATGATGCCTAGAGAGAGGGGAGAGGCATGGGCTAGAGAGAGAAAGAGGAGGGGAGGCATGGGCCCAGTGAAGGGTGGCGGCAATAATGGGAGAGAGAGCTTATGTCACAATTAAAGGACTAAGATCTTTTATATAGACAATTTAAGGATATCCTAATCAAATTAGGATCCCTCATTCTAATCATATTAAAATTCCTAGCCACAATATAATTGGATTAAATAAATGGGGCACCACCCATTATTCACCCAAAACCACACCCTACTCTAGGCATCCCATCATATGGGATCTAATTAGATGCACAAATCAGCCCACATGGTTCCATAATTTCTCTTCAAAGATTCTTAATAAATAAAATCAAGAAACTCTTTCTTGATTTAATCTAAGCCATAAATTAAATATCTAATCATGGGATCTTATTGAATCAAATTCAATTAGGTTCAAATTAAATACAAAATTGATAAAACTTATCATATAAGTAAACCAACCATAAGAAAATTGGGTTTACCCAGATGCTAGCAAGGTTAACATGAATTCAATACGATTTCTCTAAATCCATATTAATTGGTGCTTCATAAGCCCAATTATAATCAATCTAGGTCTTCTCTCTTCAGTGTGACCCCACAGGTTTAATTCAATCTGGTAGTGAGACATACTATGATCTCTATCATAGGTATCACTGAAATCCCTTTCAGTGGGTCGAAACAGTTCTACTCTAACTCGATAAGGATCATTGATCCAAAACGATCCTATTGAGCTCTCACAATCCATCAGTGATATCTAGCAATATGTAGTGGCAACCTAGTAGAACCAAAATAGAATCTCTAGATATAGTTAATGTATGGTACAGTCTCTCTATCGTGAGTCCCGACTAGATGGTAGGTCATGGATAATTTGTCAAACCTCATCATCAACCATATGATAGATGTGATCAACTCAAGTCTAATAGTGATTCAAAATGGAAACTCCTTTTATTAATCACACAGCTATGGCCATAGACTTGTGGACTCAACTTTTCAAATCTCATAGGACTACTCCTCTCTATCAAGATCGATAGATCCCATCTAGATACACACGTCGCTCGCACAGCTCAACCAACTGAAACCAACATCCACTATAAGAACTCATAATCGAGTTAATGTCTATGTGTTGTCAAACTACAGTAGTCTTACTGTGAGCAACTGTGACATCACAGGTCAAAGGACCAGTCACACAACTACAGCATCGAGATAATCACTGACGATCGAATAGAAATCCATGTGATCTCTCGTATGGTCACGCTCTGTACCAGTTGTTCTTAACAACTACCTGCACTTTCCGTTCAGTATCTCTACACTGTACATTAGAGAGTCATCTATCCTGAAGGAAGTGAACCGTGCATCGGTCTATCTGAAAGGATCACCATCCCCATGACATCCTATGACTGGAAGTAATTTAGAAATTGATCATACATGCTTCTAATTCTCAATATTTAAGAAAATGTATCATAATATCAATTTCAAAGATGATTCAAGAACACATAACACTTGAATGAAAAAAAAACTTATCTTTTATTAATTAAATTAATAATTTAAGTATAAATATGTATCATAGAACAAAATATGTCATCCAATAACTGACTTCTAGGACATACATCTAACAATCTGTCACTTGAACTAAAGTCTATTGGCCATTAATCTAAGCCTTATCTTCTTAAGATGAGCTTTCATTTTGGGCTGGCTCAACTGCTTAGTTAGCAGGTCTGCTACATTATCCATAGAGTCTACTCTTTGCACCTCGATATATTGCTTCTCAAGGTAGTCGCATCTGATATGGAACCGTCGTTCAATGTGCTTTGATTTTTGATGAGACTGGAGCTCCTTAGCAAGTACTATAGCTCCATTGTTGTCACAGTACAGTGGTATGGCATTCGATGTCATTACATCAAGTTCTGCGGTAAATTTTTTGAACCAAAAATCTTCTTTTGCAGCATCTGAAGCAGCGATATACTCAGTCTCTATGGTCGAATCTACGATGATGCTCTGCTTGGAATACTTCTAGCTGATTGCACCACAATTACATATGAACACATACCCTAATGTAGACTTTCTATTATCAGGATCCGACATAAAGCCCGAATCTATATAACCCTCAATCTGTAATTCAGGTGCTCCTCCAAAGATCAAGAACAAATCTTTAGTACTTAGTAAGTACTTAAGGATATTCTTCACAGCTATCTAGTGCTCCTCATCTGGATTCGACTGATACCTACTCGTGACACTCATGATAAGGACAATATCAGATCGAGTACATAGCATAGCATACATAAGGCTCCCAATCATCGAGGCATAAGGGATCCTACTCATACGTTCGATCTCCTCAAAAGTACTAAGACACATCATTTTGGAGAGTCGAATACCATACCTAAGGGCAAAATCCTTTTGGAGTTTTTCATGCTGAATCACTTCAGCATCTTCTCTATGTACAGCTTTTGTAACAGGCAAAGCATCCTTCTAAATCTATCTCTATAGACCTTTATCCCAAGGTTTAGGATGCTTCTCCTAGATCTTTCATGGAGAATTTCTTAGAAACTAAGTCTTAACCGAAGTTAGTATGAAAATATCATTCCCAATAAGAAAGATGTCATCGACAAATAATACAAGGAAGACAAGCGTGCTCCCACTGACCCTTTTATAAATACAAAGTTTCTCTTCATTTTTTATGAAATCAAATGATTTGATTGCATCATCAAAATGAAGATTCTAGCTCCGAGAAGCCTGCTTTAGTCCATAGATGGACCTTTGCAGCTTGCAGATTTGATGATCACCATCACCAGATGTGAAATTCAGAGACTACTCTATGTAAATATTTTCATCAAGATATCTATTTAGGAAAGTAGTTTTCACATCCATCTGCTAGATTTTATAATCATAGTAAGCTGCAACAGCAAGCAATGTATGGATAAAATTCAGCATGACTACAGACGAAAAAATATCATGATAGTCAATACCTTCGCACTGACTATAATCCTTTACCATCAATCTTGCTTTATAGGTTTCTACCTTACCATCAGTACCTATTTTATTTGTAGATCCATTTACACCCAATGAGAATAATTCCCTCCAGTTGATCCACTAAGGATCATATTTGGTTCAAGTGCATTGAGTCAATTTCTAACTTCATTGCATTTAACCATTTCTCAGAATTGATGTCAGATATTGCCTCATTAAAAGTACTAGGATCATCATCATGATCCTCATCTCCCACAAGGAATGCTTCCTCTACATCCTCTTTCAGCATACTCATGTATCTTTCAGGAGGATGGAAGATTCTACCTAATCTATGAAGTGAAGATGGAACATTAACTACTGGCTCATCATGAACAGGTTCCTGAGGATCTATAGCTCATTGCTCTTCAGAGATTTTCTTATCGAGCTCAATTAGCCTCCCACTGCCACTATCCTAGATAAATTATTTTCTAGAAATGTGGTATTGTGACTCACAATCACATTGTGGTCATGTGAAAAATAGAAATAGTACCCAATAGATTTCTTGGGATATCCTATAAACCAAGCTACAACTGATCTATCCTCTAACTTGTCAGCTTTCTGTCTCTTGACATAGGCTAGACATCTCCAAGTCTTAAGGTAACTCAGACTCGACTTTTTACCATGCCATATCTCATATAGTGTAGTAGGAATAGACTTAGAAGGAATTCTATTTAAAATATGTATCACGGTAAGTAAAGCATGTCCCCAAAGATATATGAGTAAATCAATGAAGCTCATCATGGATCAAACCATATCTAATAGGATTTTATTTCTCCTTTCAGATACTCCATTGAGTTGAGGCATGCCGGGAGAAGTCCATTGAGAGACTCTACTATTCTTCTTAAGATATCCTAAAAATTCAGCACTCAGGTATTCTCCTCTTCGATCAGATCGTAAGACTTTGATGGATTTACCTGTTTGCTTCTCTATCTCTTGTCTGAATTTTCTGAATCTTTCAAAGGTTTCAGACTTGTGTTTCATAAGAAACATATATCTATACCATGACAAATCATCAGTAAAGGTAATGAAATAGGTATAACCACCCTTGGCCTATACATTAAATGGGCCACACACATCGGTGTATACCAAGACTAGTAACTTAATGGCCCTTTTTCTTGTCCTATAAAGGATAACCTAGCCAGTTTTTCTCGAAGGCATGATTTACAGACTGAAATCGACTCAGATTTAACTAGGTCAAGGATTCTATCTTTTTTCAGTCTGTTTATTCTATCCTCTCCAATTTTGCCAAGCCTATGGTGCCATAAGTACTTATGGTTAAATTCATCTCTGGATCTCTTTTGGTCTACGGTACTCACTACTTGCTTATTTAAGTTCACATTAGCATCAACATGCAAGTGATAAAGACTATCAATCAAAAGATCAGATGCAACCAATTTATTTGTAATAAATGAATAAAATCTTTATTGAATTAAAAATAAATCCATCCTGTGCTAGTATAAAAATCGAAATCAAATTTTGGCTAGCTACAGGAATAAAATAACAGTCTTTTAAATCTAATCTAAAGTCTGATGGTAATTGAAGAGGATAAATTCTAATGATTTTTGCAGCAACTTTTGCTCCATTGCCGATCCGAAGGGTCATGTCACCTTTCTTCAACCTCCTACTTCCTATTAGACCCTACATTGAAGTACATATATGAGCACTAGAATCAGAATTCAATACTCCACTAGAAGTAGAAGAAACCATTAGGTAAGATTCTATTATGAGCATACCTTTAGAAGATTGATCACCCTTTTTCATCTTTAGGCTCTCTAGGTGAGATGGATAGTTTTCCTCTAGTGGCCGTCGGAGTTATAGTAAAATACTTCTTTCTCTATAGTTTCTTCAGAGTATCCTTCTTTGACTTGCTCTCCTTCTTCTGCTTCTTTGCAGGCTTATTCTTTTTTTCTTTGAGACTTTTCTTGGAAGGTGCCAGCTCAACAGCAAGAACAGACTCCTTAAACGTTCAAGGTACCTTGAGCAGTGACCAGCATATTGACCAATTTAGGTATGTTGCAGTCTAATTTGTTCATATAATAGTTTATAATAAACTACCCAAATGAACTGATCAGGGTTGGAGGATCAAATCCACCTTTAGCTCCCTCTACATATTTAGCCCAAGCTTCTCAAGCTCCTCAAGATCCTTGATCATAGTCATACAGTGATCGTGGACTGACTGTCCCTCGTGCATCTTCATATTGAACAACCACTTGGATAATTCAAAGCATGCAGTCCTACTCTGCTCACCATACAACTCTTGCATGTGAGTGATCATAGCACGGACAGTGCATGTGCTCATGCTGGCTCTATAACTCATTTGACATAGAAGCCAGAACATAGCACTTCACCCTAAGGCCGTCATCCATCTACTTGTCCAGAACAGCTCTTTGCTCTACCATAGGATGGGCTGGTAAGGCTGGGGCATGCTGGTCGAGTACATACCCAATCTTTTAGATGTCAGGACTATCCTGAGATTTTTAAGCCAGTCCTTATAATTTGCATCGGTCAGTCGGTTGGTTTCAAGGATGCGGGCTAGTGGATTAGAGGCCAACATTATTTATCTAGGAGAGTAGATATTCTAATTAGACATTTGTACTTAAAATTATATTTACTCTAGAACTTTTAGATATAAATAGACTCTCACTATTTTTTTGAATTTTGATACTCCAGATAAAAATAAAATCTGATGCGACCAATGCAAGATTTCTAGTGGGTGCTGCGGTCCCATCGATGTCGTGCACCTCACCCAATAGTTATTAGTGATACGCATACCGATGTGTAGGCAACTCTTTATCCAAATATTTCTCTAAGCATATTGCAGCGACTTGGTTCTAAGTCATGAGAGCTCAAATAACACATAGTCCCACTCCTTAGTTAAGCCTGACCCACTGTTCACAAGCAAGTGTGAAGCCGTCATTGAGTCCCTCAGATAACACATATTGGGCCCAACCCCATCTTCACCTTGGAGCAACTCTTTGCTTATAGAGTGGTTGTATGTTTTCGATGCAACTAAACCACTATAACCAGTCGAGAACAATCAATGCCAGTAGCAGGCTCGCACTTCTACAATGATGGAAGATCATAAGGCTTAATATTAATTAGAGAGGTTTAGGATAGGTTTCATCTAATCAATCATCACATGACCGATCTAATTGACATGGGCTAAACCAAAACTCTAGCAACTAATGAACCCAATTATCCAATTAGCCAGATAAGTGAGATTGATGGGAGGGTACGCCATTAACTCATCGTAGGCAAAATTATCTAGGTGAGTAGCCTTCCAATTAAAAACTACTGATCGAGACTTACCTTAGACATCAAATGGCTTATTGGTTTTAATTAATCAGCTTAGGTGAATCGAATTCAAGCCATAAAGCCAGATTAGGTCTTTAGGTTGACACGATTCTATATATGGGGTTCAATCAACTCAATCTACAGCACTTGTAGAATCATAAGCTCAATTGATCTAATCCAAATCAACACTTGACTCGGTTTGATCAATATGAAGGGAAAGAAAGTCTGTTTCTAGCGGATAACCAAGATTGCATCTAAAATTTTTTAAATATTAAACTAAATAAAGATCAAATCTTTATCGGAATTGCAGTGGAATAGGGATCAAATCCTCAAAATCTAGATTCAAATCCTCACGTGGGCCAGGATCTGCAAGCCCTCTACTTCGCACGCACACCAAGCTTCGCAGAAAAATGGGATGATGCTTCGGATTGAAGCACCTTCGCAAGGCCATCAAGGGAGGAGAGAGAGCTGCTGGTATGATGCCTCACACCAGTAAGGAGGATGCACATAGAAGGCCACGACAGAGAGGAGGGGCGGCAAGAGAAGGGACACACCAAGGGTGAGACGCCCACAATGCCTCACGCCTCTCTCTCTCTTTCTCTCTTTCTCACAATCTGATTGTTATGATTCATAGGTAGAGACCCTCCTTATTTATAGATGATTCTCCATAATACATAAAATTAGGACTCCTAATTCAAACAAGCTTTGAATCAGTCCATAACTTATCAAAGAAGGACTCCTAGTTCAGAAAGATTGGTGCCTAACTTGGCGCCTACATGCACCCACGCCCACACCCATGTGGGAAGGCCCACAACCAGCACCATACCAAGTGTTGGTTGGCCATGGAGGTGAGAGAATCTCAGTGAAAATGGACTCTAAGGATCTCATCCAAAATTGAGTCAATTCGAATCCAATTCGAAGCTGATTTGAAATAATTTTGAAAGGCTATCAATCTTAAACTGTTTAGGATTTAGGACCAAGTCTAACTTGAAATTTTGAACCCAATTAAGTTTAATTAAATCAAATCTAATCTGAAATTAATTAACACTTAAATCTAATCTCTCATAGGCTCCTTGGATCATAGATCAAAAACTGTTCATCTCCGAGATTGAACCTGAACCTCATGTACAGTGCTAGCTAGACATAGTCAACTCTTCAATCCTGTTTAACCCATAACTTAATTCTCAATCAAGTTAGTTTATATATTTAATCAAGTCAGATACTTTCAAATTAGATATATAAATATAGGTCAATACTTTCTACGTCGTCTGACTTTTATGCATGACTCTATAGGTTCGAACACTAAGCCGGTAGCACAGGAATCATTTCCTGCACTAATCGAAGATACCATCTAGCAATGGTTTCTAACATCTGAATAGATCGAATAATTACAAAAAATATTTCAGAATCTATGCATATAGTTACCGCATAATTCATCTCTTTGACCTTGAATGCTCTAAGATGATCTAGGGTCAACTGTCAACCCTGACAAAGTCATCTACATTGTATTTCAACCTTTCAAATCTATCTCATGGATTATCCTGACCAAAGTTTTACTAAATTGAAATACAACAATACATCAGCTCCTATAATCCGGAGGAGTCAATTCCATCCTGATCCACACACAGATTCACAAGTACTTGACTGTACCCAGTAGCCTTTCATCATGCATTAGAAATCTAGATAGTCTGGCACCAAAGCACAGTGAGTTACTTATAAGTCACTATAATGATCTCAGATTTGAGAGATACTTATGCCTATACACTTTGCGGGCAGCTCTTACAGTAAAGCACTCAGCAGGTGAGTCACTTGTTCAGTGATGATGTACTCCTACATCTCATCTGTATGCCATATCAGTGTCACCACACTCCTTGGTTAAGAGGACAATCAACCCATATAGCATACAACAATCTCCACTCGATAAATGTCATCGTCCCATAGTGACATATTATTTGGTCGCAAACATGTTTAAGAACTATACGATAAATCCTCCTTTATCGATCACTCACATAGTTCTAAAGACTTCATCACAACACAAGAGTTCTGTAAGGAAGATACAATTTTGTGATGAAAAATATCAAAATAACTTTATTTATCAATGAATAATTTATATACAAAGGAACTCAATCATCATATAATTGGTTTAGGATATATTTTCAACAACTCTTACTTGGACTAAACCAATCTAGATAGTATCTTATATCCATCTTTCATTTGAAATTATCGAACTCTTTGATCTTGAAAGCTTTAATAAAAGGGTCGGCTAGGTTCTCCTTTCCGTCGATCTTCTAAAACTCGACATCACCTAAGTCCACGATCTCTTATACTAAGTGATAGCAATGTAGAATATGCTTGGTGCGCTAGTGTGACTTTGATTCTTTCGCCTGAGCTATGGCTCCAGTGCTGTCACAGTATAGCAGGACGAGACCATCAATAGAAGGTGTAACTCCAAGCTCGAAAATAAATTTTTGCAACCACACCGTCTCCTTTACAGCATCAGATATAGCAATGTATTCCACTTCACAAATAGAATCGACCATAGTATGTTGCTTGAAACTCTTCCAGCAAACTGTTCCTCCATTTAAGGTAACACATAGCCTGGCACACTTATGCTACCATCACAATCTGATTGAAAATTGAAATCAGTATATTCTACAAGTTTCAGATTAGTGTCTCTATAGATAAGCCATTGGTCTTTAGTATTTCTCAAATACTTAAGGGTTGTCTTCACAACCTTCCAATGATTTTCATCTGAATCAGACTGGTACCTACTCACTACCCCTAGTGAATAGGCCACATCCGACCTCGTACACATCATGGTATATATGATAGATCTCACTATCAAAGTATATGGTATTCTACTCATATGCTCTCCTTCCTGAGGGGTTGTCAGACAATCTTTCTTAGAGAGTAATTTCATGACCTATCGGAAGATAGTCTTTCTTGAAATTCTCTATATTGAACCGTTTCAGTATGGTATTAATGTACGTGGATTGGGACAATCCAAGCAACCTTCTAGATCTATCCCTATAGATCTTCATCCCTAAGATGTAAGATGCTTCTCTTAAGTCTTTTATGGAGAACTATCATGATAACCACAACTTCACACTCTGCAAAGCTAGGATGTCATTTTCTATTAATAGTATGTCATCTACATACAGTACAAGAAAATGACCATAGAATCGGTAGCCCACTTGTAGATGCAAAGTTCTTCTCCATTCCTAACAAAGCTATACGTTTTGATCACCTTATCAAAATGCATGCTCCAACTCCTAGATGTCTGCTTAAGTTCATAAATGGACCTATTAAGCTTGCACAACTTAGACTCGTCTATGGATGTGAATCCTTCAGGCTGTATCATATATACCTCTTTTTCCAGCTTTCCGTTAAGGAAAGCAATTTTGACATCCATTTGCCAGATCTCATAATCTAAGTATACAGCTATAACAAGCATAATCCAGATGGACTTGAGTATTGCCACAGAAGAGAACGTCTCGTCATAGTCAATACCATAATGCTGACGGTAACCTTTAGTAACTAAACGAGCTGTATAGATCTCTACCTTCCCATCCGCTCCTCTTTTCTTTTGAAAATCCACTTGCACCCTATGAATTTTATCCCTTCGGACGGATCAACAAGTATCCATATACTATTGATCTCTATGGACTCCATCTCGGACTTCATGGCTTCTAGCCATTTCTGAAAGTCGAGCCTTTGCATGGCTTCCATATAGGTGATCGAATCCTCATCATTCTCATCTAGTTCAATGGGATCACCGTCTCGGATCAAGAAACTATAGTATCTGTCCGACTGACGTAGTACTCTACTGGATCTCCTAAATGGTACCTCTACTAGCTTCAAATTTGATTCTTCAATTAAATCCAATTCTATGTGTGTCAGTCCTTCCACCTCTAGGACTTCATCAAGTTCAATTTTACAGGTATTAGTTCCTTCTCTAAGGAACTCTTTTTCCAAAAAGACTGTCCTGTTGCTGACAAACACTTTTTGATCATCAGCGAGGTAGAAGTAGTACCCCTTAATTTCTTTGGGTATCCCATGAACAAGCATTTATCAGACTTAGGTCCAAGCTTATCTGTCTTTAAATGCTTGACATAAGCTAGACACCCCCAAACCCTAAGATGTGAGAGCACCAACTTAAGTCCAGTCCATATCTCATACGAAATTTATCGACAGACTTGTTTAGCACCTTATTCAAAATATAGCAGGTAGTTTCTAGAGCATATCTCCAAAAGAAGATTGGCAGACTCACAAAGTCTATTACAGATTGGACCATATCTAACAAAATTCGATTCCTCTTTTCAGACACCCCATTATGTTGTGGTGTTCCAAGAGAAGTCTATTGTGAGAGAATTCTATTCTCTTCTAAATATGTCAGGAAGTCACTAGTGAGGTATTCACCTCCTTGATTTGATCGAAGAGTCTTAATACTCTTCCCAGTCTGTTTCTCTACTTCATTATAGAATCGTTTGAACATTTCAAATGATTCTGATTTATATTTCATAAGATAGACATACCCGTACCTCGATTGATCGTTTATAAATATAATGAAGTAGTAGTATCCTCCTCTGGCACTTATGTTCATAGGTCCACATATATCAGTATGTATTAGACCTAAGATATCGTTGGCTCTTTCACCTTTTTCTTAAAAGGTGATTTAGTCATCTTCTCAAGTAGACAGGATTCACAGGTTGGTAATGATTCACAATCATCAATATCAAGGACACGCTCCTTGATTAACCTATCAATCCTATTCTTGTTTACATGATCAAGCCTATAATGTCAAGGATAGGATTCATTGATATTATCTATTTTAGGGTATTTACTGGATATGTACATTATACCAACAGGCCATGATATTATGTATATGCCATATCTTAATTATCTTCATATAATTATAGTATCATTCATAATAATATCACAAAATCATCCTTTATTATAAACATAAAATTAAGTTTGGCCAAAAGGCCTACAGAGATGACATTCATCAAAAGAAAGGACAATAATGACAATCATCTAACATGACACTACTGGACTCGAAGACAAACTGCAAAGTTCTCAAAGCCAGTACTGGAACAAGGCTTCCATCTCCAACATTCAGGAACTGCTCGCCTTCTCGAAACTTTCTATTTATTTGCAGTCCCTACAATAAATTGCATATATTAATCAGACTTTCAGTATCCAATACTCAGGTAGTAGTATCACAAATAGAAAATTATAAGGAGTTATCATATAAGTACCTTGTAAAGCAATTGTTTGCTTCTTTCGCTTATTTTAGGCCTGTTTGGGTCAAGGTTGGCTATGTAAGCAAGATAGTTCTTTTCAATGATCCAGCTTCTTCCAGAAGAAGCATTCCACTTGGCTCTTATCGACTTTCAATGTTTTGCTCTGCTTAGGATCGACGGCATGAGTTTTCTGCACCTTCTTCTTCTTTCCTCTTCTAGAGGATCAACGACCTACAGATGAACCTCCCACAACATGCACCAACTCCTTCTAGAGCTGGTGGTCCTTCTCAAAAGTCTGCAGTAACCCTAACAAATCATGGTAATTCACTGTAGGCTTCGTCATTCTATAATGATCGAGAAAGGATAGGTAGGATTTCGGTAGTGAGTTGAGGATAGCATCCTTGCCAAACTGTTCATATAACGAAAAGCTAAGTTTGCTCAGGCATTCAATCTACTCAACATGTACAGTACATGATCAATCTCTCGCATACGAGCATTGAATACTACACGGGAGGTTTTGTGTCTCTCTACATCCTCAGAGGTGTTGAAAGACTTATTTAACTTTTGAATGATCTCCTCTGGCTGTGCATCCTCGAACTTATGCCAAAGTTCGTCATTCATAGTTGCCCTCATCACACAATACACAGTCGTGCGGTCATTGAGCCATTTTAGATAAGTATCTTTCACGGCACGAGGAGCATTGGTAGCAGGTTCTTCAGGTGCCTCAACCGTAAGGATGTACAGAATCCTTTTGTACTCCAAGATGATCTTTAACTTTTGATACCAGCTATCGAAGTTGGATCCGATGAGCTTGTCGCTATCCAATAGTGAACAAAGGGATACTGTGTTGACCATAGCTGAAAGAAAAATAAAAGTCTATCAATATATGAATTACTTTTAATCCCAAAGATATGAACTTTAGTCTAAAAGTTCTCCCACTATTTTATATGAATTGATAGCCTCTACCTCCAACTCAAAAATTACATTAATTTTTAGCAGGTACTAGAATCCACACAGACTGCATTCGGATCCGAGTATGGCTCGACCAACCCTAGTGCATCCATGAGTAGGTTCATAACCAATTGTTTCTTCAAACAACTTCTAGTAATTTAGTTTTGCCCTAGGCATCTCTTCAGCTAGTGTGTGGCGCCTCCACTGAAAATCCTGATTAGGTCCAACCATTAACATGATAACATCAAGTGCATCCAACAAATAGATATGCAGATCCGAGTGTGGCTCGACCAATCTGAGCATTAATCTGAAGGTACAATAAGATGGTCATATGATGAATAATAATTTCAATACGTGATAGACACCAGGCATGTGGTGTCTCCAAAGTCTATTTAAAATATTAGACTCATTATCACGCACCTTAATAGGAGGCTATGAATAAGTTATCTCGATAACTGTATCATTTTATGGACCTAATAATTTAGAGAATTTGATTTTATTAACTTGAGAATAAGAAAAGAGGTTGATCTATAAGTCGTAAATCCTCCACTGACTTCACCAAGTCATGTAGAGGATTAAACACAGGCTGGTCTAAAGACA
>KE510058.1:0-11284 GCA_000441515.1 Elaeis oleifera | reverse complement strand
TAAGTCCATAAGTCAAGATTAATGTCTTGCAACATATCATGACTATCTAGAAGATTTAAAATTTGATGAAAATATCAAAATTATTCTTCCGTGGCGAGTTATCATGCAATTCAATCTTTCGATCACACAACATCTCGAAAAGGCTATAGGTGTAGAAATATGTCAAACCCAAAGAGTTATACATATGTACCTCGATCCGATGTTGATGACTCAATTGATGAATCAGTAGAAATTATTTTCACTGTTTATCCTTGCTCTGGCCAGAGACTCTCAGAGTCATCATCCTATGAGATTACATAAGATGTTCTCTCCTCCTACAAGGAGTGACCGTTTCTTTATTGACCACTCATAACCTCCATGCACACTTCACCATGCTCAAAATATTCTACACATATCTCGAAGTGGTGTGTTAGGGAATAAATCAAAGTAAGGATCTATGTACACAAGGTACCATGGTGATCTCAGATCAAAGAATCATATGCACCACTCCCACTGAAGAACTGTCTGTTGACATGCTATAAGGCTCCATCAAATGTTCTTTGTAGGTCAGTTCAGTAAACTCATTCTCTAATGAGCACCTACATCTTTGTATTAGTATCACCATACAAGTGATTGTGAGATCAACCACCCTCTCCATCGAGCATACATAGGATGTACCAGTCTTACCAGAATCATCGATCTCCAACTCAATGATTCAATGACTGAGAATATTTTAGATTGGGGCTATCAAAATTTTAGATCTCACTGGCATGATCTCATCATGGTCTTAAAATCATTGTCCTAATCTATGGGGTTTACCATAATTATAAAAATATGATGCAGCAAATGATAAAATATAATACCTCATGAATACAAAATTACTAATGTCATGCAAATGAGTAAGAAGAAATAAGAAAAGTTTCTTCGTATCCCCATGTGATTGGCTTGTAGAAAACTATTTTTCATATAAATTGTTGAAGGTTTAATTATCAATGTGATTGATGATTGATCCTTTACAAAGGTTGTAATAAATTATTTACTAATGATTGATAAATTAAAAGAATAATTAATTAATAATTTGATTGTTATTGGCTTAATTTGATTGAGCAATGGAGATTGGATCAAATCTAATTGAATTGGATTCAGTTAGGTTTGCTTTGGATTGATTGGATGCAGTCCTATTAATAAAAGGCTTGTTCCAATTGATCTTAAGGATGTAAATTAAATTCTAAGTTGAATAAGATTCAATTAGTTTTATATAGGCTTGAATTGGATCAAACCCTATTAGATAATAAGCTTGATTGGATCAAGCCCTATTGATCAATAACTTTATTGATATCCATTAAGAATCAATCCCTAGATCAATAAATTTTAATCTAACTAATTCTTCAATTGGATTGGGGCCTATTAGTTTCATAATTGAACTAGACCTAATTAGTTAGTTTGTTATATCTAATTCTTAAATTAGTTAGGATTGAATCCAAGAATTAGATAGAGTTTGACCATGATTCATGAGCCCTATTTGGAATAGGAGTAAACCAACTAAACCCCATCTATTTAAGTGATCTTCTATGCCTCCACTCCCTTTCATCGAGAAATCTCATGCCCAAAGAAAGGTCCCATGTTCTCCCTCTCTTCTGTGAGAAAAAGTGGGCATCCCCCCTTCTTCTTGTCGCAAAAAAGGAAGGAGGGGCGTCCAATATCCCATGCATCTAGGCTTCCTTCCAACCCCTTTTGAGGAGATTTTATGAAGTTTTTGCTACTAATTCTTGAGCATCAAAGAGGGCTTCTCTTGCTGGTTCTATAGTAAAAAATTGAAGAAAAAAAGTTCTTCCCAATAAGAGAAAGAGAAGGAAGAAGAAGGGTCTTCTTTCTTATATGTAGTCTTGGAGAAGGAGTTCTTCTCACAGATTTTTATCAATTTTTTTTAAATAAAATTAATTTAATTTTAATATGAAGATTAGAAAAAAATATCGAAAAAATTTGGTTGGGTGTTTGGAGCTTCCTAGAGTTCTAGATTAAGGAGAAAAAGGGAGAAGAAGAAAGAAGAATGGTTCTTTCTTGGGTCTCTCTTTTGGGTTCTTCTAGAGCTCAAGATTTTATATAATTTTAATATAAAAATTAGATTAGATCTAATTTTATCATAAAAATCAATGAAAAAAGTTCTTCTTAAAGGTGCGAAAGGAAAAGAGAAAGGTTCTTTCCTATGCATGGAAGAATTGAGAAGAAAAGGTTCTTCTCTTGATCTTTATTGTAGAGATCTGATGCATGGATCTAGAAAAAAAAAAGAGAGTCTCCTTATTCTTTATCTTCTTCATATTCTTTTTACATCAGCCAAAATATGATGTCTTCATGAGCTATCACTCTTGGGGTTATTGATCAGCACATGGGCTTCGTGTGGATACTTGTAGAGGCTGGACACGTGTGCAGCTGTTGAACATCATGAAGAACCAACTACCATGAATTTTAGATATGGTGATCTACTATCCGTACTCAGATATTGAGTTTTGAAACTAATTCATATTTATATATGATCTAAATATAATTTAGATATGATTTAATTACATATAGATTTGATCTATACTTACTGAATTTTAGATTTCAGATTTACATACATGATATTAGTTCATATCATAGATCTTGTATGATAGTTTTAGATTTGATCTATGCATGCATTATAAATTAATTATTTAATCTATGTATGTTCTGCTATAAATTTTTAAAAATGCATGCACAAACCACCATGCTTCCTTTATATGACGCATTCAATCTTGACTTGTGGACTTGTTAAATTAAAAAGTTTAATTCAAGAACTAATTAGGAAGAGTCTTAGTTAATTGGGATTCTTGAGCTGACCTAGTCTGATCAGATTAGGGTTAGATCAAGAGTCTGTGTCCACTACTGGCTAGATTCGAAACCCAATGGGTCACATACTTTGGGATTTGATCCTGATCTGATTTAATTAAGATTTAATATAAATCTTAGGGGTTAATTTGATTTGCTAACACATTATGTTAACCCAAGTTCCTAATTAGGTTAAGTTCAAAGTGTTTGAGCTAAACTAAACCTATTGTCTTTAACCTAATTGGATTAGGTCTATTTTAATTGGACTCCTATCCAACTTGAAAGAGTTTCAAGTATAGAAGGACTCCTCCATGCCACCCTGGTGTTCATGCCAAAATAAATGCTGCCACCCTCATTTATGCATTAAGAATAGGAAGAGTCCTTCTTCCTTAAGGCTCTTAACAATCTCTTCGGTTTCCACTTTTTCTTTATTATCGCATGTCAAAATTAATTAAGAGAATTATCGGGCACAGAAGAGGAAGAGTCTTTTTGTGTGAAGCCTCATCTGCACCACTTAATTCATCAAAGAAATTAATTCTCTGCATGAGAGATGTGGAGCGCCAAGAGTTGGCGCCCCTTGGGTCTCCTTGACATCTCTTCACTTCTTATTTAATGGGGTGCTTCTTATGGGATAAGGGTTAAGAATTGGTGAAATTTAAAGGTCTTAGTATGTGATAGGAGAATAAAAAATTTGAAAAAAATTAGAGGAAAAGATAAGAAAATAGAGTGGAAAAGATAGAAAGAAAGGAGGTGAGAAAAATAGCAAATGAGGTGTGCTTGTCCTAGGGTTTGATTTTTTCATGTGTTGGAGTATAAATTAAATCTTAGGTTGTGAGATTTTTAGAGAAAATTCTCTTGATGTGATCTTAGTGAAGAAATCACAGGCAATAGTGTGTTGGTGTGATCGTTCTTCGAGAAAGAAGCCGGCAGTATTCTTGTGAAGAAAGGCTGTGGTGGTGCATCGATTGGGAAGGATCTTGACCATCTTTCATGTGGATCACCATTAGAAGATTTCTACTTTGGAGTCTCATGGAGATCACCTTCTTACCATACTACTTTTTGAGAAGTATAAGTTTCTAACTCTTTGCATGCTTGGATTTTGTTTAGTTCGACATCTACAAGGTGATTCTAGAGTTTGGATTTCAATTTGATAGTTTTAATTATTAAAGCTTTTGATTTGCATGTTAAAATTTTAAATTATATTTTGCTGCATAATCAAAACCCAACAAAATTCAGTGGATACACAGATGAAGGTACTTCCATAGGATAGCTTTCAAAAATATGTGACACTGATGTACTTGATGGACAGGGCAGAGTTGGCTGAAGCCTTGGGGCACCAAGGTGGAGATTGTTGGGCCTCATATGGTGCTCACAAGGTTCAGAGGACCAAGGCTAACGCCAAGGTCTAAAGTCCATGAGGTAGTCATGGGATTTCGAGGGCTAGTTTGGACTCTAGGGCGAAAGGCTATCAGTCTTTTGAGTCTTAAAGTTCAGAGATTTTGGACCTTGAGGGGCTAACTTATATTTGAACTAAGATTAAGTCTAAGATTATGAGATTGAGTCCAGTCGTGGGTGTACATGGGCTTAGATGAGCGCAATCCTATATTGAATTAGTCAGGAGAGCTTTTGGATGGGGTCACATTGACCGTGTATATAAAATACACTATATTCTGACTTGATGAAGTGAATGAATACTAAATCATTTTTTCTTAATTTTTTTCTCTTTTTTCTTTCTCTCTCATCTTCTTCATGTTCTAACCCTAGGATTTCTTGGCCGCCAATCCCAAAAAGAAAGAAGGGAGGTGCTAGGGTTTCTAGCACCATCCTTTGTGCAAGCTCCCTTTTGTGTATCCCCTCTTGGCTGCCCAAGAGGAGTTCCATGCCCCCATATTTTAATTTTTGGAGACCTCATCAAGGGTACTTCCAGATCTGAAAAGAAAGATTTCAGATTTGGAAGAAAAAGGGTTGGAATCGGAGAAAGAAATCCTGTTGACAGGATCTACAAGGCTTTTGAAATCTTGAAGGCTGTTTTGTGTTACTATGTTGCTGGCCTTCAAGGACCTTCATGATCTGGTCCTAGCTATTTCTAACATCGACAACTTGGAGAAGTTGCTCTAACATCAGAGTGGGTTCTACTGGCCAACGCTATTTAAAGATGCATACGATTTTGGTTGTAACTACCTAAAATATCAACAGATAGAGAACATTTCTAGAAAAATATGATGCCCCTCTCTCCTATTCTAGTAGTTGAAATTTTGATGTATAGGGAATTGAGTTCATGGGACTCTTTCATTCCTCCTTTGGACATGAATATATCCTGATAGCAGTTGATTATGTGTCAAAATGGGTAGAGGCCATGGCAACTAGGACTAATGATTACAAGGTGGTGATCAAGTTTGTTCAACGAAACATTTTAAGTCATTTCGATTACCCTAGAGCCATCATTAGTGATGGAGGCACACACTTCATGAATAGGTACTTTGCGATCTTAATGAAAAAATATGGAATAACATACAAAGTTACCACTCTATACCACCCCAAACCAATGGCTAAGTGGAAGTCTCCATCAGGGAGATAAAACACATCTTGAAAAAAATGGGTAGACTCAATAGAAAGGACTGGTCCATATGATTAGATGATGCATTATAGGCCTACCACACTGTCTTTAAAACCTCGATAGGTATGTCTCCTTATGAGCTCATTTTTGGGCAAGCTTGTCACTTGCCAATAGAATTAGAACATCATGCATTTTGGGCCATAAGAAAATTCAACTATGCCATGAAAAATATGGGTTCTAATAGGAGACTCCAACTTAATGAGTTGGAAGAGCTAAGAAATGAAGCTTATAAAAGTGCAAGAATTTACAAGGCTCAAACAAAGGCTTATCACAAAAAATACATCTCAAGAAAATCATTCGAGCCTAACCAGAAAGTATGACCTTTCAACTCAACATTGCATTTATTCCCCGACAAACTTCGCTCACACTAGGATGGACCTTTCATCATAACCCAGGTATTCCCCCATGGAGCTATAGAAATCAAGGATCCTAAAAGGGGCAACACTTTCTAAGTAAATGGCTAGCGGTTGAAACTGCATGTAGACAGAATTAGCAATGGAAAATAAATTGATTCGATTGACCTAGTGGATCTAGTTTATATAGTTCCATGAGACTCAACATAGTCTGACTGAAGATTTTAAACTTAATACTTTTGGGAGGCAACCCAGCTAATGCTTTTGAATTCCCTTTCATCTTAGTTTGCTTAGGTTAACCAAGTTCTTTTAAGTGTTGTCTTAGAAGCCTGACTTTAGTGAGGGCTATCAGCTAAGTTGGAAGGGGAGAACAAACTTTGCATCAAGAAAGCCCAGGCTGAATGATTAAGGACGATGTCGAATAAGTTGGGTGGTAAGGGGATAAACTTAGAACTTGGGAAGGCATTGGTATTCATATACCTACTATGTTTTGGACCTAGGGATAATTAGATATTTTGGTAGCAATTGATGCACAATACTAGATAAATTATGAAGTATTAAGGGACCACATATTAATAAAATCTAATAGGTGGTTAAGTATAGAATAAAAATATTAATTTCTAGGCATTTCTAACCTCCCTTATTAATATCTAAGGAAAGTCTACCTTTTATGGATATAAATGAGATGTCTAATGCATGTAATTCCTTCATAAAAAATAAAATAAAATTCTATAAATAAAAGCAAGGTATAAATATCTTTTGCAGAGTAATCGGGTTTTGTTATCAAAGTAAGCATCGAGTTTTATGTCAAAAAGTGAAAGTGCGAAAAAATCTTGTTGTACAGCTAGCTTTAACTCATAGCCTATCTGATTCAAGTTAGTAAGTCTAAGGGCTGTTCTACACCTAATACCCTAAGGCCAACTGGCTTGGGAGTCATTGGTCGAAAACTTACTATAAAGGTCAGGTAGAAAGCTTAAAAGATTAGAGCATTGCACAAACTATATTTTTCATTAAAAAAATAAAAATAAATAATATAATAAAAATGAAGGAAGGAACATGCGAAAAGATAAACCACAAAGCCTATCTTAAACTGAGATGACCCAAAGATAGAAATAAGAATAGGTCAGGAAAACGCTTCGAAAGAGATTTTATGTTCTTTACTTAACTATTCTATCAGATAGCCTTTATATCCCAAGGACATACTTTACCAATCTTCTAGTAGTACATCAATTTTCTTTGAAACTACCTGAAGACACAACTAACCATATCCGTATATGACACCAACTTTTGTTTACTCAAGGACAAGTAAAGTTCAAGTTGGAAGGTGCAATAAACACTTAAATTAAGACACTATAGGCACAAAATTTTATTTAATTAATTTTTATTTATTAAGAATTTGATACTTCTTAGTCTATTTTATAGATAATTAGGAGATTGGACTCATACAAGCAAACATTGTTGGAAACTTCCCCTCTCAAATGGTGATCTTGGAACTAGCAACAAAGTGTCATGGAGGTCTTTAATGACCAACAAATCTCTCAATCAAAATCAACCTTCAGGATTTCAGCAACATGTAGAAGTTTGTTGATAGGATTTCTTCTCTCTTTCAAATGCTTTCTCTTTTAGATTTGAAACTCTCTTTTTTAGATCTAGAAGCTCCCTTGATGAAGCCTCTAACCAACATAGGAAAGGGCGTGGAGATCTTGCTGTGGTCCAACACCATCTTGGCACCATCTAGGTCTAATGCCACTTGTTGGATAGGATTTGATACCATTAGTTGCAATAGGAAGAAAAAGAAATAAAACAAGAACATACAATCAAGTACATTAAATAGTCTAAGTGCTACTTCTATGGAGTATGCAAGCTTCACTATGAAAGAGAAAATAAGTACAAGAGGAGAACAACCACTCTCAACTCTTCGTACACAAATCTCTCTCAACTAGAAGCTACCCTCATAAAAGCTCTCACAAAATCTCTCAAGGAGATCCTCTCACAGACCTGCCAGTACCAGAGTCCTCGATGTCCCTGGATGCTTTCTATGAAAGCTGCTATATCATGCCTCTGTCGTGCTCGCCTAATGCTCTGCTTTACCATAGTGCTCTGCCTGCATCTGCTCTATCGGTTGCTCATGCTCGACACTTGCCAAACTTTGCTCGACTGCTGTCAAGCCTCCTCTCGGCTTCTTCCTCGATTTTGCTACCCATAGGGCCTTTTAAAGGCCTCAATCTGAATCCCACTTGATAACAAAAGCTAATCAATAAATAACCCTCTAAGCCATCCAATCAAAGCTGCTTGCCTCCTCAGCCACTTGATCGTGCATCCGCCACTTGTTACCACACCCGACAAAGCCTCCCAAGCATCCGATCAAACTAGTGAATCACCGCCACCATCCGATCGCATGCTGATCCACAGAAATGCTCATGAATTGTGAGAAAGATTGGGGAATCACCTTTGGTCCATCGTAGACCATGCGAAATGCATTGAGAAACCAGGTTGGTCCACAAACTGCATGTGGACTGTGCGAAGAGGGGAGTGCACCCCACGCGCACTTGCTCGGTTGGCCCGCATGTGCTCGTGGCCGGCCTGTGCATGCTCGTGCACTGCAGATAGTGTCCGCACTTAGGCTTTTGTCCGTGTGCATGAAGAAAATCTAGGGAAGTTTATGCATGATTTTTCAATTTTTTTTTACAGCAAAACAAACTAGATTAATCTATTTAATCTACCATGCACTTGATCTAATCTAAGACTGCCTAAGTCAGGATCTTATGACATAAAATATGCATGCATAACCTAAAATATATCTGAAATAATTAGATTTAATGTAAAATATGATAGAGATCAGATATCTATACCTGAGCGCGGGTTGGAATACATCACAGTTGAAAACTGAAGATAGTAGGTTCTTTTAGCCGCACAGGCATACGATCTCTACGAGTTTCCATACGAAGCCCAATCAGATCGGCCTTCTTGGAGTGATAGCTTATTACAGAGACCCTTGAAGGCTGATCTATGAAGGAAGAAAGAGCGAGTGGAAGAAGAAAAGGGAGAACACCTTCTCACTTGTTTCTCATTTCACCCAAACCCTAGCACCAACAAGAAGTAACCCCCACCCAAGAGGAGACATCTCTCCTCAAAATCTCTCACTTTCCTTCGTGTCCAACTATTGGACCCCCTTTAATAGGGAGCAAGGGATTAGGGTTTAGGAGGAGGTGCCACAAACATAAACCCATGCCAAAGAGCACACGCCCTCACCAAACTCATGCCCAATAAAGGTGCGACACCCCTCTCCATATTCCATGACCCAACCAGATTTATTTTCATGGTCAAGAGGTTTCTCATCATGAAAATTCTTCTCCATTTGTTGCACAAAAGGAGAGCCCTCTTATGGTTAGGCATCAAGGGATCTTTGGGTGAGATCAAATCTCTCCTAGATAAGGAAATAAGTTCAAAACATTCCAAACTTACCTTATCTTTATCCAAAAGAGAGAGGGTGCTACCATGGGCATGGAGAAGCCTTTAGCGTGAATAATCTCAAGCAAAAAATTGAGAGGAGCACTTTCTTATGGGGCAGCATGGTGCCATGGACGGCCAAGGGAGAGAGAGAGAGTCCCAGTAGTCTGGGACTCCTCCTTTTGATGCTTAATTGATTCCTAACCAATTTAGAAATTTATTACACTCAAGGATAAGGAAATTCTAATCAAATTAGGAACCCAATTAAATCTTAATCCAACTAGAAAATAATTGAACCCAAGTTCTGATCCAACCAAAAATTAATCTTCCTTACAATTGGGTTATCTCATAACTTAATTAGGCTTGATCTAATCAAATCCAAATCAATTTAAATTGAATTCAATTCAATTAGACTTGATTTTAGCCCTATTACTTAATCAAATTGAGCTAATTAGCAACTTAATTATTAATTAATTTTTTTATAATTTACTAATCCTTAGCAAATTATTTATTGTAACCTTTGCATAAGACTAATCATCAATCATATTGATGATTATATCTGTTGGTGCAGAAATCTACCGGCATCAGAGAAGCTGGAGTTGAGGATGCCGCGGTCGCCATCGGGACCTGCAAAAGGAAGTCTAAACTGGAGTTGGGGGTGCTCCGGTAAGACCTTCCGACGCTCAAGTTAGTTCTCTGCTTCAACAAGAATGGAGTGCTCGAATGAAAATTTTAGCAGAATTTTTAGAGAGACTAGAGCTTAAAAAATAACGTATCTGGGGGTCCCTATTTATAGGGAGAGGGCGTAACAAACCGATAGCGATGCCTGCAATCGCCTGGTGGTGGGCCGCTCAGGGCCATGAGTGGTTTGTTATAGAGAGTAGTAGGATGGAATCGTGGCTATCGTCGGGGCCTGCCACGTGGAGTTTGTTGTGGATAGTGGAGTGATGTCCGTTGTCGTGACTTGCCAGAGCATGATGGAGCCACGTGGAATCCGTTACAGGAGGTGGAGCAGAATCGTGGCCATCACTGTGACCTGTCAGGGGGTCTGAGCCTGTCGGTCGAAGCTCGGTGGGGGTGTCTGGAGGAGCGGAATAGCTCTCCATCTGAGAGGAGCTCGGATGTTTTCAAGGGGAGCTCGGGTGTTTCCGAGGTTGTTAACGAGACCGCTGTCGACAGGTGCCTTAGGTGTTGGCGCGGTAGGTTGAAATCATTTTATCGCAGAAGCTCAGGTGGAGACTTCCAGTTAGCGAAGTCCGGCTGGGGTCGGCCTGACGCAGAACTCATTGGAAAGCTGTTTGTCAGGGAGGTCCGATTCCCTGAGAAGTTCAGCTGGTGGTCGACTGCTTGGCTGAATTCAGAAGGTGTCGCAGGAGCCTGTCCATAGGTGGGATCAGTGGAACACTGTTGGAGCCCGTCTATTGTAGAAGCTTGCTCAAAATCTGTCAGCCGCAGGAGTTCAGTCGAAGCCTGACTTTTGTAGAAGTTCGGACGGGACACTTATTGATGAAGCCCGATCGGGGTCTGCCTGCAATAGGAGTCCTAGGAAGGATTCGTTAACAATAGAAGTGCGGGTTGAAGCTTACAGTAGAAATTCGGCGTAGGCCGCCCGTAGTAAAAATTTGAAGTAGATCGCTTGTAGTTGAAGCTCGGAGTAGATCGCCTGTGGTAGAAGTTCGGAGTGACCCGCTCTTCGCGGGAGCTTGGAGTTGATCGCTCTCGGTGGGAGCTCAGAGTGTTTAGGCCTTGTCGAAATTCAGACGATATCTACCTGTAATAGAAATTTGAGAAAGGAATCCGGCTCCCGTAGGAGTCCGGACGGAGTGAACCGGCCCCCGTAGGAGTCTGGGTGAAGTGTACCTGACATAAGAATTCTGGGTAGAGGTCTGGCTCCCGTAGGAGTCGACAGAAGTTTACCTGCGATTGGAGTTCGGCTCCCGCAGGAGTCCAGTGGAGATGAACCTGCAATAGGAGTTCGGGAGGCGATCGACCGCTGTAAAGGTTTGATGTTGGGGACGTTCGGGAACTGTCGAAGTTCTGG
>KE510050.1:18341-31432 GCA_000441515.1 Elaeis oleifera | reverse complement strand
ATGATTTTTATTTTCAAATCTAGAGCATATATTTTTCATATCAGAGATCTTGATGTGGTAGTATAAGATTAAATCTTATACATGTGATTAAGATTAAATTATTTAATTCATTATTTTTACTGCATAAAATTTTTTAATTGCATGTACTGCACTATCATAAATTTCCTTCAGTTACCGCATAATTCATCTTTTTGACCTTGAATGCTCTAGGATGATCTCAGGTTAACTGTCAACCAAGAGTGTTTCATCCATATTATATTTAACCTTTCAAATCTATCTCATATATTATCCTGATCAAGGCTTTACTAAATTAAAATACAGCGATAAATTGAAATACAGCGATACATCAACTTCAATAATTAGCAAGGGTCAATCCCATCTTGATCCACCACAGCTTCACAAGTACTTGACTGTACCCAGTAGTCTTCCATCACTGTATTAAAAATCTAGATAGTCTGGTACCAAAGCACAGTGAGTTGCTTGCAAGTTAGTATGGTGATCTCAGATCCGAGGGACACTGATACCCATATATTTCACGAGCAGCTCTTGACAGCAGAGCGCTCAGCAGGTGAGTCACTTGTTCAGTGATGATGTACTCTTATATTTCACCTATATGTCATATCAATATCACCACACTTCTTGGTTAAGAGGACAACCAATCCATATGGTACACAATGACCTTCACTCGATAAACATCATTGTCCTATAATGACATATCATTTGACTGCGAACATATTTAAGAACTATACGAAAATCCTCTCTTTATTGTTCACTAATATAGTTATAAGGACTTCATCACAACACAAGAATTCAATAATGAAAATATAACTTTGTGATGAAAAATACTAGAATAATTTTTTTATTAATCAATAATTCATATAAAAGAAGAACTCAATCGTCATATAATTGATTTTAAGACATAATTCCAACAACTCCACTTGGACTAAACCAATCGAGGCATTATCTTATACCCATCTTTCATTTGAAGTCATCAAACTCTTTGATCTTGAGAGTTTTAGTAAAGGGGTCAGCTAGGTTCTCCTTTCCATCGATCTTCTGAAGCTCGACGTTACCTCAGTTCACGATCTCTTGCACCAGGTGAAAGCGGCGCAAAATATATTGCAGTATCGATGCAGCATTATATTCTGCTTCGCATACAGAATCGGCCACAGAATATTGTTTAGAGCTCTTCTAGCAAATAGCTCCTCCATTCAAGATAAATACATAACCCGACATGCTTCTACTGTCATCACAATCTGATTGAAAATTGAAATCAGTATATCTCACAAGTTTTAAATTAATGTCTCCATAGATAAGCCATTGATCTTTAGTATTTCTCAAATACTTAAGGATTACCTTTACAATCTTTCAAGGGTTCTTATCTGGATCAGACTGGTACCTACTCACTACCCTTAGTGAATAGGCCACATTTGGTCTCATACACGTCATGGCATACATAATAGATCCCACTGCCAAAGCATATGGTATTCTACTCATACGCTCTCTCTCCTCAAGAGTTATCGGACAATCCATCTTGGAGAGAGTAATTTCTTGATCTATTGAAAGATAGCCTCTCTTGGAATTAACCATATTGAACTGCTTCAACATGGTATTAATATACATGGATTGGGACAATCTAAGCAATCTTCTAGATCTATCCCTATAGATCTTCGTCCCTAAGATGTAGGATGCTTCTCCCAAATTTTCATGAAGAATTATGATGATAACCACAGCTTCACACTCTACAAAGCTGGGATGTTATCTCCTAGTAACAGTATGTCATCTACATACAGTATAAAGAAGATGACAACAGACTCGGTAGCCCACTTATAGACACAAGACTCTTCTCAATTCCTAACAAAACCATACGTTTTGATCATCTTATCAAAATTCATGTTCCAACTCTTAGATGTTTGCTTAAGTCCATAAATAGATCTACTCAGCTTACACACTTTCGACTCATCTATGGATGTGAATCCTTCAAGCTGTATCATATACACCTCTTTTCCAGCTCTCCATTAAGAAAGCAGTTTTGATATCCATTTGCCAGATCTCATAATCTAAGTGTGCAGCAATAGCAAACATAATCTAAATGGACTTGAGTATTGCCACAAGAGAGAACATCTCGTCATAGTCAATACCATAATACTGACGGTAATTCTTAGCAACTAGATGGGCTTTATAAGTCTTACCTTTGCATCTGCTCCTCTTTTCTCTTGAAAATTCATTTACACCCTATGGATTTTATCCCTTCAGACGGATCAACTAGTGTCCATACACTATTGATCTCCATGGACTCTATCTCGGACTTCATGGCCTCAAGCTATTTTGGGAGTCGGGCTTTGCATGGCTTCCATATAGGTGATCGGATCCTCATCATTCTCATTAAGTTCGATGGGGTCATCATCCTGGGCTAAAAAATCATAGTGTTTGTCCGATTGATGCAGTACTCTATCAGATCTCCTTAATGACACCTCTAATGGCTCTAGATTCGATTCTTCAATCAAATCTAATTCTGTGTGTGTCAGTTCTTCCATCTCTTGAACTTCATCAAGTTCAATTTTATAGGCATTGGCTTCTTCCCCAAGGAACTCTTTTTTAAAAGATTGCCCTGGTGCTAATAAATACTTTTTGCTCTACAGCGAGGTAGAAGTAGTATCCTTTAGTTTCTTTGGGTACCCTAGGAACAAGCATTTATCAGACTTAGGTCAAAGCTTATCTGTCTTTAAATGCTTGATATAAGCTGGACATCCCCAGACCCTAAGGTGTGAGAGCATCGGCTTGCACCCAGTCCATATCTCATATGGAGTTTTATCGATAGACTTACTTGGCATCTTATTCAAAATATAGCAGAAAGTTTCTAGAGCATATTTTCAAAAAAAATTGGTGGACTCACAAAGTCCATCATGGATCGGATCATATCTAACAAGGTTCGATTCTTCCTTTCAGACATCCTATTATGTTGTGGTGTTCCAAGAGGGGTCCACTGTGAGAGAATCTCATTCTCTTTCAGATATGTCAAAAAATCACTGGTAAGGTATTCACCTCCTTGATTTGACTGAAGGGTCTTAATATTCTTCCCAGTTTGTTTATCTACTTCAGTATAGAATCGTTTAAACATTTCAAATGATTCTGACTTATGCTTCATAATATAGATATATACTCATACCTCGATAGGTCGTTTGTAAACGTAATCAAGTAGTAGTATCTTCCTCTGGTACTTATGTTCATAGATCCACATACATCAGTATGTATTAGACCTAAGATATCATTGGCTCTTTACCTTTTCCTTAAAAATAACTTAATCATCTTACCAAGTAGACAGGATTCGCAGGCAAGCAATGATTCACAATCATCTATTTCAAGGATACGTTCCTTGATCAACCTGTCAATCTTACTCTTGTTCACATGACCAAGCCTATAATGCCAAAGATAGGATTCACTGATATTATCTAATTTAGGATATTTACTAGATGGGTACATTATACCAACAGATCGTGATATTATGTATATGCTATATTTTAATTATCCTCTCATAATTGCAGTATCATTCATAATGATATCACAGAAGTCATCTTTATTATAAACTTGAAACCAAATTTGACCAAAAGACCTACAGAGATGACATTCATAAAAAGAAGGATAATAATGACAATCATCTAACATGACACTAATAGACTCGAAGACAAGCTGCAAAGTTTTCAAAGTTAGAACTGGAACAAGACTTCCATCTCCAACGCTCAGGAACCACTCACCCTCTTTAAACTTCTACTTACCTACAGTCCCTATGACAAATTGCATATATTAATCAAACTTTCAGTATCCAATACCCAGATAGTAATATCACAAATAGAGAAATTACAAAGAGTTATCATATAAGTACCTTGTGAAGCAACTGTTTGCTTCTTTCTCTTACTCTTAGGCCCATTTGGGTCAAGGGTGGCTATGTAAGCAGGACAATTCTTCTTTCAATGATCCAGCTTCTTACAAAAGAAGTATTCTACTTGGCTCTTGTTAATTTTTGACATTTTGCTCTACTTAGGATTGGTGGCATGGGATTTCTGTAACTTTTCTTTTTTTCACTCCTAGAGGATCGATAACCTGCTGATGAACCTCCCATTAACTTCATCGGCTCTTTTTGGAGCTGGTAGTCCTTTTCAAAAGTCTGTAGTAATCCTAACAAACCATGATAGTTTACTGCAGGCTTCGTCATTCTGTAATGACTGAGACAAGATAGGTAGGAATTTGGTAGTGAGTTGAGGATTGCATTCTTGCCTAACTGTTCATGCAACGAAAAGTCAAGTTTGCTCAAGCATTTAATCTGCTCAATCACGTACAATACATGATCGGTGACTGAAGTCCTCTCTCGCATACGGGCATTAAATACTATGCAGGAGATTTTCTGTCTCCCCACATCCTCAATGGTGCCGAATGGCTCATTCAATATTTGAATGATTTGCTCTAGTTGCACATCTTCGAACTTACGGCTAAGCTCATCGTTCATAGTTGCCCTCATCACACAACACACAGTCATTCAGTCATTGAGCCGCTTCATGTAAGTATCTCTCATGGCACAAGTGTTGGCAGCAAATTCTTCAGGTGCCTCATCCGTAAGAATGTACAGAATCCTCTTGTGCTCTAAGACGATCTTAAACTTTCGATACCAGCTATTGAAGTTGGGTCCGATGAGCTTGTCGCTGTCCAACAGCATACGAAGGGATAGTGTGTTGGCCATAACTGAAAGAAAAATAAAAGTCTATTAGTATATGAATTACTTTTTAATCCCAAAGATATGGACTTTGGTCTAAAAATTTTCTACTATTTTTACAAAATGGTAGCCTCTACCTCCAACTTGAGAAATTACATTAATTCCTTAGCAGGTACTAGAATCCACACAGACTGCATTCGTGCCCGAGTGTGGTTCGGCCAACCCTAGTGCATCCATGGATAGGTTTATTACTAATTGTTTCTCCAAACAACTTCTAGCAATTAAGTTTTACCTCAAGCATCCCTTCAGCAGGCGTGTGGCACCTCCATTAAAAATTCTGACTAGGTCCAACCATTAACATGACAATACCAAGTGCATCCAATAAATGGATGTCCAGGCTCGAGTGTGGCTCGACCAATTTGAGTATTTATCTGAAGGTATAATAAGATGGTCATATGATGGATGATAATTTCAATACGTAATAGATACCAGGTGTGTGACGCCTCCAATGTCTATTTAGAATATTGGACTCATTATCATACACCTTAATGAAAGGCTATGAACAAGTTATCTTATAACTGTATCATTTTATGGACCTAATAATTTAGAAGATTTGATTTTATTGACCTGAGAATAAGAGAAGAAGTTGACCTGCAAGCCATAAATCTCCACTGCCTTCACCAAGACATGTAGAGGATTACACACAAGCTAGTCTAAAGACACATAAATCAGTCACATTGATTAACCTCGATGGCATGGGTCAGCACGAATCGACTAGTGATCTAATCAAAATATAATCTACCATGTTGGCCAGATAAGTAAGATCAGTAAGAGGGATGTGCCCTTAACTCGCCATAGACGCATCTAGGTGAGTAGCTCCCAATTAAAATTACTTGATCAAATCTGCCAAACTTACCTTAGACACCAACTAGTTAATTAGTTTCGATTTGATCCACCAAAGATTCGGATTCAACCATCGAGCCATGATCATGATCCATTTATTATGGTCAAACATATGGACTTCATCAAACTTCAACTATTAAGTTTGATCTAGAAAAATTCTGACCTAATCTAATTCAACACTTGATTAAATTTAACCAATTTCTCAACTTGGTCAATATGTGCTTCTAACCCTAGGTCTAACCTATTAGAAAGACCTGATTCATGCTAACTCTTAGCCCATCATTTTATGTGGTGTCTTAATAATCTTCAATTCTCAATCTAAATCATTTAAACTTAATTCAAAATTAAGTGTGTGAAACATATGTTTCAGTCTGTAGAGCTATTCTACCAGGATTTCAGGTGAAGCATACCATATGTTTCAATCAATTCATGAAATAATTTTTATAATATGTTTAACAATTAAACATGCATAGGTATGATCCAAACTTCATACATATATCTCATGCATCATGATAACTTTTAGATCAATACCAGTTACATCTTATGTAACATGCTATTCAGATTTTAAAATAATTTTATATCTGAATTTATCTTGTTATAATGAATCATATATTATTTTAGATCTAATCTAAATATATTTATAATCAAAATAATTTATAAGAATCTGTTCATTTTTTTCATGAAATCGGATCACAATGACACCCCTACACATCATAAGAGAACCCATTGAATGGACAAGAGAGAGATCAATCTCTTTGATCTCTTATGATCGGACGGTCTGGTGACCTCATCAATCCGATTACTAGACTACTAAGATCTAAAATCTAATTTCATATATAATCACATCAATATACAATTTTGACAAAATAGTTTATGTCATGAACATGCCCTTGATCTTATCAATCATGTTCTTCGTCTAATTTAATTAGTTTTGATGCATCATATACATCATATCAGATTTGAAATATATCTTATGCTGATTTTAAAATATCAATTTCAGATCTGGTATCAAATAAAAATTAATTAGAAGTAAATATGAATGCATAAGGATTAAATTTTGGTTAAATCTATTTTGGTGTAGTACTAAATTTTATTTAAATTCAGATTTAAATATCCATCAAAATAGATCCAATTCAAATCTAAAATAAGTTTACTTCATAACTAAAATAATAACATTAAAATTTATTAAAATATTAAAATAAATTTAATTTATATTATTATTTCAATAAAATTCAGTAATAATAAAAATTCTGTTATAACAAACATATAACAACCTTAATCAATCATTGATTAGATTCATCTAATCCAATTAAAATCACATCAAAAATTTTGTTTAAATAGATTTAAATCAGATTTAATATCTAACATAAAATCATAATTACATACAATATGTAAATAATCTAAAAAATTTAGTTATTCATCCTTGTATCAAAGCCTGGCTCTCATACTAATTGACGGGAAAAAAATCCATTTCTTGCGGATAACCACGGTTGTATCTAAAATTTTTTTTGAATCTTACTGATTAAGGATAAAATTCTTACATGTATTGCAGCAATTGGGGATCAAATCTCTAGAATCTGAATTCAACTTTTGTGTAAACTTGGAAGTGCAGGCCCTTTACTTCACATGCACGCCAGACAATCCAGAAAAGTGGGATGACCTCTGATCAAAACACCTTCGCAACCCAACCAAAAGAGCGAGGAGAGGTGCTGGTGTGATGCCTTACACCAGCAAGGGGGACACCTAAGGGAGGACCCACAATAAGGGAAGAGGGCGGCAAGGAGGAGGTGGCGCCAAGGAAGAAAGGGGGCACCTCAAGCTCACTCCTCTCTCTCTCTCTTCTCTCAATCTGATTTTTTTGCTCTCTTATGCATCCATAGATAAAGATCCTCTCTATTTATAGATGATTTTTATGACCCAATAAGTATAGAACTTCTAATTCAAACATGCTTTGAATCAATCCAATACTCATAAAAGAAGGACTCCTACATGAGATAGGATGGAACCATATAAGGCACCCACAGTGCACCCATTCCCACACCCGTATGGGACACCCACAACCAACACCATACCAGGTGCTAGTCAGCCAAGAAGTGAGTGAAATTTCAATGTAAGTAGGATTCCAAATATATCATCTAAAATGGATCTATTTCGAATCTAATTCGAAGCTAGTTCGAAATAATTTCGAAAAGCTGTTAATCCCAAACTCTTTAGGATTTTAGAATCAAATCTAACTTAAAATTTTGAACCCAATTAAATCTAAATAATTCAGATCTAATCTAAAATTAATTATCACTTAAATATAATCTCTTATATGCTCTATGGATCATAGATCAGAAACTATTCATCTCTGGGATTGAACCTGAACCTCGTGTGTAGTGCTAGCTAAACATAGTCAACTCTTCAAGTCCATTTGATCCATAACTCAATTCTCAATCAAATTAGTTTATATATTCAATCAAGTCTAGTATTTCTAAATTGGATATATAAATATAGGCCAATATTTTTTACTTTGTCTGACTTGTGTGCGTGACTCCATAGGTTCAAACACTAAGCTGGTAGCACAAGAATTGATTTCTATACTAATAAGATACTATCTAGCATTATTTTTCGATATCCAGATAGATTGAATTATCATAAAAAAATATTTCAGAATCTATGCATATGGTTACCACATAATTCATCCCTTTGATCCTGAATGCTCCAGGATGATCTTAGGTTAACTATCAATCGAGAGTGTTTCATCCATATTATATTTTAACCTTTCAATTCAATCTCATGGATTGCCCTAGCCATGATTTTACTAAATTGAAATATAGTAATACATCAACTTCAATAATCTGAAGGGTCAATCCTATCTTGATCCACACACAGACTTCATAATTATTTGACTGTACCTAGTAGCCTTCCGTCACTGCATTAGAAATCTAGATAATCTAGTACCAAAGCATAGTGAGTTACTTGCAAGTCACTATGGTGATCTCAGGTCCAAGGGATACTTATACCCATGCACTTCACGAGCAGCTCTTAACTGCAGAACGCTGCAGGTGGTCACTTGTTCAGTGACGATGTACTCCTATATCTCACCTGTATGTCATATCAGTGTCACCACACTCCTTGATTAAGAGGACAACCAACCCATATGGCATACGACGACCTCCACTCGATAAATATCATCATCCTATAATGACGTATCATTTAGTTGTAAACACATTTAAGAACTATACGATAAATCTTCTCTTTATTGTTCACTAACATAGTTCTAAGAACTTCATCACAACATAAGAGTTCAATAAGAAAGATGTAACTTTGTGATAAAAAATATCAAAATAATTTTATTCATTAATCAATAATTCATATACAAAAAAAACTCAATCGTCACACGATTGATTTTAAGACACAATTTCCAACACACCCACACACTTGTATTAGTGTCTCACACAAGTGGCTTATGAGACTAGCCACTCTCACCATCGAGCATACATAAGATGTGCCAGTCTATCTGAAATATTGATCTCCTACTCAATGATCCTATGACTAAAAGTATTCTAAATCAAGATTTTAGGATTTTGGGTCTCATAGGTATGTTCTCATCATAATCCTAAAACTATTATTCTGATTTATGGGATTCATCATAATCATTACCAAATAAATGTAGCATACGATGAAAATAATATTTTTATTTATTTATTCATAAAGTATCAGTTACATGATTCTGGAAGATTACAAGAAAAAATCCATCATAACACAGATTTTGGTTGGCTTGTAGGGCATATTCCTTTCAAATATTTCATATCTTCCAGGTAGACATGATACATTACTAGACATCAATATTGTCTTATAAGTTTTATCAAATTAAAGAGTTTAATTCGATCATCAATTAGAAAGGATTCTAATTGATGAAATTGGATGAGCTCGATTGGACCTAAATTGGTTAGATTGGATTCTAATCAAATCAGATCAACTTGCCCCCGGACCTACTATTGGCTAGATGTGGAACCCAATGAGTTACACACAAAGAAAATTAATCAAGGATCTAATTAGATAAGATCATATTTGCAAGATGAATATGCTAGCACATGTTGCAAACTCTAGCTCCTATGTTCGAATCGGATTCAAATTTAGTTCCTATTTGGGCTAATTAAATCCAATTAAGCTCCAAATTCTTTTGGTTTAAGTTGGGTTGACCCTTGGCTAGTTGAGCCAAGAGTTGGGTGCCACCTATCAGGTTTCCATGCTCCAGATAATTTTTCTGAAGTGTGGAGTTTGTTTTGTGCGACAAAAACATTATTGGCATCCCATGGGATGGGACGCCTTATTCCTCATCTTTATCCATTCATTTCCATGCCAATTTTCTCATGAGGCATGGAGTTTAGTTAGCTATCTGAAAGGTGGTTGAATGGATAAAGTTTGATCAAGTTAGACTTGATCTTATCCAAACCCTAGTCGGCCCTTCAAACCTTGGCGCCACTTGGACTAAGGTATCTTAAAATGTTTCACGCCATTTTTAATCTTCAATTTTCTCCATGCAAATCAGAGATTGGTGCCTCTTTTTGTGGCCCTTGGATTGCCATGTTGTGCTAATCAAAGGTAGAGAAATATGCCTCCCAGGTGAGACCTTGCGACCCTTCAGAAACATCAGAGAATTATTTCTCCGAAGAGTCCTTCTGCACGAAGTGACTCTTGAAAAATAATCTCGATGTTTCCACATGTTGGAGATAACTTGGACCAACATGAGAAGATGAGGATGGGCATGAGATCTGATGAGTTGGCATGAGAAATTCTTTAGAAAGGGTGGGAGATGTTTTGGTACGCATCCGGTTGCCAAGTATAAATAGGCTTGTGCGCTGGGGTATTCAGATCATCCAAGTCTCTTCTTTCTTACCACTTCTCTCTATTGTCCAATTGTTCCCATCCTTTCCTTGTTAGGACAGGTCTTAAAATAGTAAGGATAAATCTGATTTTAGGATAAGGGCCTAGGACGAGAATTAAGGAAGATAAGAAGAAAAGAAAGGAAGGGAAAGGAAAGGCTAGGAGAAAGGAAGTCCTGAGGTTTGTCGCCAAAAGAGTTCTTAGAGGAAGAATTCATAGAGAAGGAACCTATCTAAGGAGAGAGTGTCTTGATCAAGGTCCTATGTGGATCATCATTGGAGGGCGAACACTTGGATGCCTGATGGAAGTTTTGCCGAAATTTGGATATAGTGCTACAGATATTCTTCTATAACTTCTATTATGTTATGCAAATATATCATATGATTGTTAATCATCAAGGAGGTCTTGGATTAGGGTTAGATGATTAGGATTTCTTAGTTAAAAATTTTGAAATTCATGCTACCACTATGCCATCGTAACCCTACAATGGTTTCAGAGCCAACCTTATTTGGTTCATTCATATGATAGTATGCTGATTATATTTAAGTGATGCATGCTATGAATTATGCTATAATCATGATTATGTTTCATATGATGATATGAAATGATGCATGTTTGATATATGTGTGATATGTGCTAATAGAGGATTGAATTCTCAGTAGCTTAGTACTTTTGAGAATCATAGTAAAGGCCATCCTGCCATAGAGGACTATAGTGGAAGGGTGCCTATATGAATCTAGAAAAGAACAGCAAAGGATGTTTATTTTGAATACTATAAGATCATATTAGAATATGGATGAGGTCAAGTGATGTCCTCATAAAATTATATTAAGTAGTAGTAACAGCAACTATGGGTTAACCAATTCTTGATCAATTGATTAGTTAGTGCTGAGAAAAGTGTTAAAGGTAGTTCTTTAATTGGTTCCATTGATTAACCTAGCCAATTTATTGATTCCTAAGGAAGCAATGGGGGGACCGCCACCTACTTACCTGACCAACTTGGTTAAGCGAACATGATATTGAAAATATCCTAATGTTGAAAACACTACTAGGGGCCTTCCTTCGTGCTAGGTCAATATTATATCAAGAACAATAGCATGTTTATTGTGTTACCACAAGACTTGCTATGGAGACTAATGTAATATAGTCCTAGAGCATATAAGATGCTTATGACAATTTTGATTTTGCTGCTTTGTTGTGTTACCACAAGGACAGTTATATTCAAATTTGACAGTATAGAAATGAAGGATCTTACTTAACTAAAATATTATAGTTTGTTGTGTTTCCATAAGGCTATTAATATTTTAGAGACCAAGATAAATTTGAAAATTATATGAGATGCAATTGGAAAGAGTTTCCTACTTATGAACTTATAAGGATTTGTTGTGTTACCACAAGATCTTTATAAGAAATTAGGATCTCAACCCACTAAGGTAAATATTTAGTATGTCCCGTTCATCATAGAAGAGGGCTATGATATTCGATAAAATAATGGGAGACATAATTGAACAAAAAGATCTTATTTAATTATGTGTGTCATCATGAGTTGGTTGCTTATGTATTATTCTTTATTTAATGTAGATTAAAATTTTACAATGGCATCTTCATTATCATTGTGAAGAATTTTAGATTTCAACAAATTGATCGGTCCCAATTACGTAGACTGATTGAGAAATTTGAAATAATATTCACTCAGAAGAAGTTTTTCTATATTCTTGATATCCTTAAATCACAAGAGATTGGGGATGATGCTACTAAGGAAGAGCTATCCACATATAGGATGTAGAAGAATAACAGCTTGACTATCAAATATATTATACTGACCTCTATGAGGAACGAATTATAGAGACAACATGAGAGTATGGATACTCAATCCATACTTCTTAATTTAAAAGAGTTGTATGGAGAATAGAACAGAACTAAACTACTACGTATGAGATATCTAAGCAGTTTTTCATATTAGAATGATGAAAGGGTCATCTGTATAATGTTGAAATTCTGAGTTTGGTGCATGCATATATGTTTAAAATTTTATTTTCTAAACATCACAGCAGAGAATAAGATTAAAATACTTTTAATCGAAATTTTGCATGCATAAGAACATAAAACCACATGGATCTATTTCATATACTGAAATTGATATATGCTGAAATTCAGATTGTGATCAAATCACATATCTGTTTCGCAATCTCTTTCTTTAAAACTGGATAAGAAAGAGATGAGGCTCTCTGTTAGCCACACAAGTATCCGACCTCTATGAGTATCCACTCGAGATCAGCCTGGAATAACCCTCTATGATCTAAATTTTGATTCTCCAAAATTCAGTCTACTGAATCTAAACAAAGCCTGAATCACAATCAACACTTGATCTTTCTCTTTAATTTCTTCTTCTCCTCTTCTTTAGAGTTTTTGCTTGCTATGTACTGCTACCAGATACTAGAAATCAGTAAGAAAGAGGCACCTAAACTCCTTTCGACATGGAACTCTTTGGGATGCGCGTCCCAAGGAAGGGGTGTATAGAACCCCTAAGAGAAGAGAAAGGGAGAGGAAGAGAGGGTGTGGGGAGAGCCTTTGGGTGTGAGGGACTGCTGGTTTTGATGCTCTAGGG